>JAHKKF010537071.1:0-12845 GCA_019740295.1 Labeo calbasu
AAAAAAAAAGTTAGAGCCAAAATATTGTTACTGTAGCTCCTGCAAACGGTATGCACTGCTTACAGAATCAGTCATTTTGTGTATTTATTAATTCATATTTTATGTATGTAAAGAAAGTAATAATACAGGGGTTGGACAAAACAATTAGAACAACTATTATTATAGGAGTTAATATAATTTGTAGGTTACTGTGAAAAAAAATGTTGTAATTATCTTTTATTTAACTTTATGCTCTCTGTATTCTCTAGGTTGTGTTCAGCAGTGATTAGTACAAGGTGAATAAGGGATCTAACTTCCAAAAAGGGCAAGCCCTTTTAGCAGGAGCATCTTTTACCTCATTAGCTCATTTATATCTTGTTTTAAGAACAATAGTCTTTATTATTATGACTGTACAAAAAGCATGGAACGCCATCAGCAAAGAAGAATAGTGGGTGAAAACTGAAACAACACAGAATTATTGCAGTAGAACTGATAGCAAACCTCAATAATTACCTCGAAGTCCCTGTTTCCTCAAAAAATGACCACAGAGAATTTCACAAAGCCAACATCCAATGCCACAAAGTGCTGCAATACCTAAAACTGAAAAGAAAGATAGAAATAAAGAAAGATTGGAAGAAAGAAAGAAAGACATGATCTTATAACTTGAACATAGAGATGGAGCACCAAGATGAACTGGCATCTGCCGTGGCTGGACAAATAATCTGACTTGAATGTTATCAAACAAGTTTTGGAATGATACCCGAGTCCCCCCAAAAGCCATAACAGCAACATAAGACATTCCTTATGTATTGTAAAACCGGCTCCTACGCCTTGAAATGTATTATTCTGGTGACATGTCAGTGTAAAATGTCAACTGAGATTCAAAATACATTCATACACCACATTTACGTCAAAGAGAAAAGTATCTGCTGTGTTCACATGACATGACTGTACCTCTGTAGCCTAAAGGTAAAAAGAAAAACAGACAAATAATAGGGCTGTCAAACGGTACGGATAAGCGTGAAGCGCTTATCATTGTAGCCAATCACAGTCATGTCTGTTGAGCGCGTGAACACTATGGCCAATCAGCGATGTTTAAAAATCGGCTCAACAGCTCTCACGTTTTTAAAATTTCGGTACCGAAAGTACCGAACCCGGTACCGTTTGACAGCCCTAACAAATAACTAAAGTCGTTTAGTTATTATAATTTCCAGCCAAAAATGTCTTTCTAATTAAATAATCTAAATAAACCAAATAGAACTTACTCTATAAATATAAATGACTTAATATTAACTTTTGTGGAGCTGTTGTATTAAAGCAATATCACACTCTCAGTCATGCTGTTCGAATGAACATAGGCAGAACACAACTGTGACTATCCTAGTTTGTGATAATGCTTAATTATCATTACCTATTTAATTATTATACAGTGCAGATCTATAAAAATGTGGCACTGTGGTTTAAAATCATTGTTTAACACTTAAATATGATACTCCCATGTTGAAACTGGTCATGAGCTGGTTTAAGATGGTTCTTAACTCGTCCTAAGCAAGTAGCTCCTGCTCAGGACCAGCTTAGGACCAGCTTAGGACCAGCACATGACCATCTTAAACCAGCTCAAACCAGCAGCCATGCTTCAAAACATACCTAACCAGCAAATGATGGATTTTTCAACAGGGTCTATTGACCTTGACAAAATTATTATAAAAATGTTCTGATCTTTTAGAAAGATTGCCTGATAAAGTTGATGTAGAAAAGCAATCGCTCTATTCAAACAAGATTAAATGTGTTATTTTATTATTAGTTGAGTGAAAATAAAAATATGCAAAATGGCCTGTTCCTTGGCATAATAATCAAGCTGAAGATATTAGACCTGTAAACTAGACCTTTTTTTTGGATTCTTATCACTTTGTAATTGTTTAAAGTCATTAAAGAAATTTTAAAGCATATATAGCTATATATAGCTCCATCTTCCCTCCTCCTTTCATTCCTTTCCACCCACTTCTCGGGCAAGAATCACTATGGGTGAAATGACTGTCTTTTTGTAGTCTAAGAGCTTGTTTTGCAATAAAGTAAACTTCATATTGAATTACCCTCATTACTCATGACATTCTGCTGCTTTCTCTGCTATTCATTCTTCTCTCCCAACCTTCTTTCTCCTCTTTTGTTATTTTCAAGTAACATGAGAAACCTGCTGCACAACTTCACATTTAAGATCCAGAGCAATCAGTCACACAAATATTGCTGTTACCTCTTATCACAGATATGCATATGTAGATGGTACATTTGACCTCTCCAGACTTGTCAGCATGTCTGCCATCTTGGAACGGTCAACGTGTCATCATTCACAGTGAAATTCAATGAGCTTTCCATGATACCACCACATTGCAAAGCACCTTACTTGGCATCTTGAAACTCAACCTGCGTTTTATTAAAACAAAAAAGATCAGAGGCATGTTGATTGAGACACTCTTTGCTTGTCATTCAATAGTTTGTATTCAGGTTTGCTGTCTGTTTGTGGAGGGCAGTGTTTTTGGGTTTCTGGGACTCCAGAGAACTGGAAGAAAAATTGGAACTGGAAGTGCCTTGAGGGTTTTGTCACTACATATAAACGGGGTAAATCTGCCTTTGAAGGGCCCTTCGGAGTGAGAATAATCATGGCTGCAATTTGCAATTTTAAAGGGGTCAATCCAAAGTGCCACATCAAACGGAACTAACGAATGAAGGCTTTCAAGGGTACAACTGATGAACACTTCAATCTCATGGTTCTTTGCGTAGGTTTGGATAGGATACCTTCGAAGCTCTCACTCTAAAGGGTAAACCCTTAAAGGCCTATGCGTGTCTTGTCACATCTGTAAACAGAGCGCCGACTACTCTGGTGCATGTATGATGTGGAAATAGCAAAGACCAATGTCACAACGAGTGTGAAGTATTAATCACTGACCATGCAAAACGACAAATCTTTAGTTTTAAAAACAAAGAAACTCCGAACAGAGCAGAATCTACAAGCGTCAGAGTCTGTAAAAAAAAAAAAAAAAAAAAAAAACCCTAATCAAAATTGGCTTGTCAATGAAGAAACACGAGTAATGACACGAGTTGTTGACAACAGGTTTGATAAACCTGTCTTGTATGAAAAATAACAAACAAACAAACAAACAAACAAACAAAAAAAACGTATTACGCTTTTTTTACTTTTATTTTTAAATTATACATTTTATGATGTTAAGCAATAATATTGTGTTTTGATAGTGCATAGCTATCTTCAAACAGCATGTCGACATGTGTTTGTATAAAGCCTTTGAATTGTTATACACACCCAAGCCCATTATGTCAAAAATATGACAGCAGAAGACAAAGAATTGCGTGTGGCAACAAACTCTGTTTATGTACATCGATGCATATTGAGCAGTCATTGTACTTGTGTTCACACCCTACAACAATTTATTGAAGACAGAATGTTAACTTTTTTTGTAGCCTAATTGTTTAGTATATTAGTATTGCTGTTGTAGGCTGTTGCTGGTATAAACAACACACCACTCATTAAAAGTAAGTGAAAGTGTTGCCCTGATGTGAACGTTAATAAATAATAACGATAATAAAATCGGTGTTGTATGAGTTTGTTATTAATTGTAAGAGAATGGTACCTCTGGTAACTGTGGATTTGATGAGTATGTAATTGACACTTCTCTGCCCTGTACAAACCCTGTAATCATGAGGTAGTATTTCAAAGTAAAATGGTATTCAAGCTTCAAGTTGGTCATTACTAAATCCTTTGTATCTACACACGTCATCAAGAAGGTGGTGTGGCCAAGCAATTCTCCTTGCATTTATACACTTCGTTTACACATTTTCATTTATTCAACGTTTTTCATAATTTACCGAGATATTTAAGCCAAGACAACTTCAGATAAGAATCGTGGACAACCGCAATTTGTACCTTAATTTTATTTGAATTACTTTAATACAGTAATTAGATCAAATGATGAATTAAATGAGATACATGTAACATATAAAAAGCGAAGTAAGAATTATTACCGCACTGCATGATAACCTTTCTGCTGTGGAAAAAAATATAAATAGATACTGTTTCAAGACAAAATAAGTGTAGACAAAATTAAAATGATAGGGAATTTAAAAGTAGCCTACCACAACTTGCCACATTAGCTCTATCTAAAAGTTATGAAGTTTTCATTTGAAAAATAAAGGTTATTAAGTCGATGTCGAATAAAATGAGACATGAGTAATAACCTGAGATGACATAACAGGTTTAATGACTCTGTCTTCATTTCATAGTTTTAACTTCATAATTCAAACACAAGGACAGCCCTTTCTATAACCCCGAAATATATTATAATTAGACAAATTTTGCTTTTTGAAACTGTCTTAGTCGCTGGATTTCAAAGAACTCTGCGAAATGGCAGTCAGGATTTATAAAGGCGTTTTATGAAGCTCTGATTTAGCAAATTAATCTTGCGCACAAAATACGATTTATGTTAGAAGTAAAGCCTATGAAATTAAATGCTGCATAGGAATATCTCTCACTTTCGTTCTTGACATTCACATTAGTATTAATCAGAATTGTGCTACACCCTCCCTGGACAGTGAATAGTGACAGGGAATACCACTGCTCTATTTAGTTATGCACGCCTCAGTGAGCAGTCACACATCACCACACCTTACAAACTTCTAATACCATCACCTACATTTCCTTGCCAGTCTGTTAACAGGATCTTAGAGAGCTCTGCAAGAAGAATTACACCGTTTGTTGCGCATGGTTATGAATTTGAAGAACAAAAAAGGGTATGTTTCTAAAAAGCAAATTACAACCTATTATGAAATTTAGCTTGTTATCTGGAACGAGATTTTTATTTATTTATTGCAAAAACGTTTGTTACATTTTCCAATGTCTCCGCGTTTGCATTGAATACCTCTTAATATTGTGTTTGAGTAAAACGATAATTTATTTCATTTTCCTCTCCCTGTTCCGGCGCCTTGCTTTAACAATTTATATATGTAACGTATCATTTTAATGGGTGATTTTCGTGACATTAAATTGTCACAACCGCACTAGCCTATTTGCAATAACAGCGAATACACAAATCAAATGATCGTATTATCGAAAATGTTTGGTTATTGTACTCTGAAACATGTTTTCTGTCATTAAGTAACATGAAGAATGCAAAATAATTTTAATAACCGTTAATTTGTAGTTTCTATTGATTTGTTAATTGAATAAAGTATTCATTTTGAGCTGATTTTTTTTTTTGCTCAGTGTCTTTAATATTGTATTTCTACATTATTCCGATAAAATAAAGTTGTTTGAATCTACTATTGATAAACTGTGCTCTTGTTACAGAAAATAACGTTAGGTTACATTTTGTGCATTAATTTATTGTGGTAATTAAATTTAATTGTAAACCATTTTAAGAATTTTAATTAAACTGGCCAACATTCAATAATCATTTTACTTTTTGTTAATCATGTAACTGTTTGTTATTAATTTAATGACGTATGAGTGACCCCTGCTGGTGATTGGTTTGCATCTTTTATCTTTCGTTTTGAGACCACGCCTCTCTCCTCGTCAAAAAAGCCATTCTCATGCGGGAGAAACTTGTGTTTGTGGAAGCCCACAGTTTCCGAAGTGCAGTGGGAACATTATTTAAGAGTTTTCTATTTCAGGTATGGTAGTGTATGTTCATTGAGTTGTGTTGTTGAGTTGGTAGTGCATGTTCACTGGCGCTCCTTATCAGCAATATGCTATGAACTGTCTTGTTTAAACTAAGAGTACTCTGCTGTGAAATAAGCAGATGCATTAGATACAAACGGAACTTTTACATATCTGTTTTGATTTGAGCTCTGTGAGACGTGGCATGTTACAGGACCATTCTACTTCCGTTTACTGTCACAGTATATATGTGTTGCCTTTAATATATGTGTTTTCATATATATATTTTATAAAAGCAATACGGGTTTACAGGTTTACAGTGAATTTAGAAATGCTAATAAGGGGTTTTACCCTTCCTCCTCAAAGGAAGGAACACACAAGTGTAATAAAGTATATTTTTACTAAAAGATAAACAAGAGTAATCAACAACTACTAAATGAATACCATAAATGAAAAAGGAATAAAATGCAAGTGATTAAGTTGGGTCTTATGGGACGATAAACTGTTGCTTCTCTGAAATTAATAAGGTGAAAAACCTTATTGCACATCAGGCAAATAAATAACTGAAAGATTATTTGTTCTTAACTGACATCAGCTATATAAAATAATGTAAATTAGAAAAGCATGTGGGTAGCTGACAAATAGCCAGTGAAAAAAGTCTGATCTTTGAGAAAATATAAAGGGTCCCTAACATTGTCAATTCTTTCATTGTTTTTTTTTTTTTTAACATTTTTACTGAACTGTACCATAAATTTGTCCTATGGTGTGACATAGCAAAAATTAAGTAAAAAAAAAAAACTCTTAATAATATATAAATAGAGAGATAGAGAGATATATCTTCATTGTTAGACACTTATTTTCATATAGTGTTATTTATTTTATATGAAATTATATTTAACATAATTTTTCCCCCATGACTTGTTGGACAATTTCAAGACAAACTTTGACAACAAGACAAACATTGCTGTCATCTGTTCAAAACAACTGAAAATTAAACCATTTTAAGATGAGAGATATTTCAGTCTCCCCTATTGTAATATTCAACTGTTTTTTTTTTTTTTTTAAGATATTTTGAGATAAAAACAAATCTGTGGTTCTTTTATGTGTCACACCATAGGACATTATGTCACACTAAAGGACAGGAATGGTAGTTATTAAAGTATTTTAATTTTGAACACGTCAAATGAGAAAGTTATGATACAAACAATATCGTTTTTTTTTTAAAACAAAATAAAATAATTTTCATCAACAAAATTCAGTCTCGTAGGGAATCAGCATGTTACTTAAACTCTTCTAGCCACCTGCTGCATGTGCGGCACAGCTAAATATGATTGATATTTATGATACAGCTAAATATTATTGCTATGATATATTGATATATATAGCTACTCTTTTTAAGACATGATTTTAATTTTGTTTACTTTTTGCATTATTCTCTTAGGATCTCCTCCCTTCTGGTGGATCCCTGTTAATTTTCTGTCTATATTCCTCTTTCTTCCACTAATTTCTCTCCCTCATTTTTTTTCTGTTTCAAAAAAAAAGTATCACATTTTATACTTATTTTCATGACACCTTATAACCGTAAGTTTTCTGCAAAAACATCAGAAATAGTTTAAATAATGTAATTATTGCATTTAAGAACACTGAAAATGATCAAAAAAGAATAAAAAGAAGTTAAACAAATCTTATTTAATTATTTAAAATGCCTTTTAAAGAGACCTTGTCCTCTGGTGTGACAGTACAAGTAGGAGGACATTTTCTGTCACACCATAGGATGTTTCAGCCTTTTATGTCAATTAAAGACCTTGCTATTCCAAGCCAACCTGTCATTAGCGGTTTGCAAGACACATTTGCATAATTTTACCATGATTATATACTTTAACATACAGGTTTTAATAATAAAAAGTCACACCATAGGACAATTTTGACATGTGGCTCAAAAAATAAAAAAATAAAAAAAAGAATAACACTGCAGCATTTATAACAACAGTTCCACGTAGGACAAATAAATGTTTAATGATTTAGAGCTATTTAAATAATGAGAATATTAATTGTATTTACTTTTATCTTGTGGGACAGTGAAAATGCCATGTCACATCAACAACCCATATACTAATAATATTCAACAATGCCAAGGTCACTGGAAGAGGTTTGGATAAGTGATATGTACATACTCTGTGGTTGAGTGGAGGTGACTTGTTGTACTTGTGCTGTGTAGCAATGCAGTGGGAAGGAGCAGGAATCTATCTCAGTTGCTTTAAACTCAAAGCGACGTGAAATTCTGATCTGAAGCATCAAAGGGTTCTAAAATCTGGAACACGCAGATGAGGCCCTGAAATAGGTGCAGAAGGTCCTTAATCTGGAAGATGCAGATGAAAGTATCTTGAAGTGAAGGTTTGCTCGCCGAAGCTTAACCTTGTTGTAATGTCTGGGCTAGAGACTCAGGACTTTGTCAATTTGCTTTGTCTCTCTAGGATGGAAATTCAGGATTTGCTGTGGTTGTCTTGCTGGATGAAGAATGTAGGGTATCTGTTAATATCTCTTTCCTCATAGTCCCAGAACATGGTCGTTTCTGTTTCCTGACCCAAAAGCTGGCTAATGTATTCATTAGCATCTCTCCATCATGGACCAGAGACTCAGAACCGAATTGTGTCTGTTAGTGTCTAACCTTCAACAGTCCAGAGACTCAGAACATTGTTGATCTGAAACATCTCCTACCACGTGGACCAGAGACTCAGAACAAATATATCTGTTTTGTACAGGGAGTAATAGGAGAAGCACTGCCAGAGCCCTACTGAATGACCTCCAGCAGGCTATAGGTGTGCATATTTTGGACCTAACTGTCAGAATCAGACTTTATTAGAGTGGCATGAGGCCGGATGTCCTTTAGTGGGACGTGTGCTTGCAGCTCAGCACAGTGCAGCTCGATTCACATTTACCAGAGAACACCAGAATAGGTAGGTTTGTCATTGGTGTCCTGTTCTCTTTACTGAGGAGAACAGATTCACACTGAGCACAAGCGACAGACGTGAAAGAGTCTGGAGATGCCATGGGGAACATTTTGTTGCATGCAACATCTTCCAGCATGACTAGTTTGGCGGTGAGTGAGTAATGGTCTGGGGAGAAATATCCATGGAGGGTCACACAGACCTCTACGTTAGCCAATGTTTCCCTTACTGCTGTAAGGTACCGGAATGAAATCCGCAGAGTAGCTGTCAGATCTTGCGCTGATGCAGTGGGCCCTGGGTTTCTCCTGGTGCATGATAATGCCCGGCCTCAGTGGCTAGAGTGTGGAGTTTTTAGATGACAATGGCATTGATGCCGTTGACTGGCCCTCACGTTCCCCAGATTCAATCAAATTGAGAGCCTCTTGGATATTCTGTATTGGAGCATCCAATAGTTTCTGTGATGAACTTCATGCAAGTTGGATCAGCCAATAACTTTAGTTTTTTACATTGATTTTTGGTGTGATTTTGAATCCAGCCCTCAGTGTGTTGATGATTTTGGTTTCCATTGACTGTTGTCAAAATATACAATGTATACATTTGGTGATAATATACCATAACAATAGATTTAAAAGCTATTTGTTGTAGGCCAGTCATTTTTGACCGGGAACACCACAAGTGTGATTTTTTTTTTAATTATTTAATTTTGCACAAAATAAAAGCTTTTCAAAACAAATTTCTGGTCAAACATTAGAGCATGCTAGTCTGAGAAATAGTGCAATTTTTGTTCATATTTTATTTAATATTGACAAAATTAGCCACAAATAACGTTTTTTTTTCTCTCAAAAACTGAGGTATGTAAGCTCAGATTAATGAGGCCTATGAAAAATTAGTTCCAAAAATAAACACAAAACCAGTCCTAATTGAAAGAAAACAAGCTGACAAAAAGATTGATACTAGGGCTGGGCGATAATTTTTTTCACATCAGTCGATATCGATAATTATCAAGATAAATGTAAAATCTTTATTTCTTTTAAGTTTAAAGTCAGATTTTTGCTCCAGAGTGAAAGTTGTAGAAACCAGACCATTAATTTTCTTTAACAAAAGAAATATCTAAATAGAAAAATGCATGTTCTAATGAGTTATACTGTTTCAAATCAAGAAACAGGTTTGGGTTTTCTGTTAATGATGATGATAATAATAATAATAATAATAATAATAATAATAATCACTTTTTTTGTCTCTTAGAAATGCACATTTAATAGTAGCTTGAGGATGCAGAGGTAAATTTTTTTTCATTATCAATCAGTAACATCTGTAAAAATTGTAGCAACCTCAGTTTTATATGGTTAAATTTATTAATTAAACATTGGTCTCCCATAGTAGCAAGCATACATTCTAAATCATGATAAACACATCATTAAAATCACACATAATGGTACCTCAATACCATGGTAAAAATATAACTACATGGTTGTATAGGTAGCCTATTTGTATGAAAACTGGTAGTCTAAAAACATTCAGTATAAATGCACACATGCTGTAGCTTAATCACAAATACATACATACTATAATTATATACCATTACTCCTGTAATAAAATTCAATGTGAATATCCCACATTGCTGCCACAATACCATATGTGCAGTGAGTGTTATTACAGTAAATCCATGGTAAATAATGGCGATGTGTAGATTGAAAAGCCCTCTGACTGTCTCGTTGCACACAGCTTTAAACTTTTTTGTGGGCTGGTCATTTTTGACCAGGAACACAACAAGTGTAACAAGGTTGAAAAATTAAAAAATCTTTTAAGAAAATTTACATTTTTTTGTGTTGGAAGTAGTGTTAATCCTGTGTTAACAAAGTCAGTAAATCTTAGTCCAATGCGATAACATTAAGTAACATTTTCGGGAGAAAGAAAATTCTCTCCGGGTCAAAATGACCCGAACACAACATGAGGGTTAATAAAATGCAAATGACAGGGCTGAAATGTGGGTGGTAGAGATCAGCTAGTCATCAAACACTTGCAGGTTCCTTGCAGTCCTGGTTGGCTTCAGGTGTTGTGGTTCCCATATAAACAGCGATGTTGTGGTTAAATGATGAGTCAGCAAGATTTTCAAGAAGCGCTGACTTTACAAACAAACAAAAATATAAAATAAAGTGGATGGTTGGTTACTGTTTTTCTTGAGATTGACCAGCAGACTGCTGGTTGGAAAACCTTACACCATCTATGCTATCTTCTTAACCCCATCAAAATGACATACATTAAATCTGAAACAAAACGCTGGTCTTTGGCTCTTAAATATTTTGGGTGTCTGAAATTAAATGTCTTAAGAAGAAACTGAAACAAAACTTTCAATTATTTTACTTACAGGTATGATGGCGGAAGGAAAACTTTCCTCACCATATGTAAGTTTATGTTATATAATATAATTTTTTAAATATAAAATTTAAGGAAAACATGTAGGAACTAATAACAACAGATAAAAATGAAACAACTGAAATGTGAAGCAACTAATGGACTTAAAAAATAAGAAATAAACAACAATGAAATATATCTTTTCACAGTATGTTTGTGGTGGATGGTTTATGAATGTACGACGGTACTTGGACAAAGTACAGAATCATATCAAACCACATCAGCAGCCTACAACACAACACCAGTTGAAACTACAGAAACTTCTGAGACTTCTACAGCAACAGATGTGCATTTAACAACAACTCAAGATTTAGGCTCAACACTACTTTCTAAAATCACAACAAATAAAGATCCTACAGACACAACAACAGCACAATCAAAAACAATTTATACAATAACTACAACCATACCGGAAACAACAACAACTCTGGATAAAACAACCATGTCTCCGGCAACCTCAACTATAGTATCAACGTTGGCAACTGATGCAGCAACCACAACTATACCTGACACCACAACAATTGTTGATGAAACAACGTCTTTGGCTTTCACAAACACCCCTCTAACATCATCAACTGCAGCGCCAACGTCAACAACTGATACAGCAACCACAACCATGCCTGACACAACGACACCTGTTGATGCAACAACAACTTTGGCTACCACAATCACCGTTCAAACATCCTCAACTGTAGCATCAATGTCTACAACAACTGCTGTATTAACCACAACTCTGTCAGACATCACAGAAACTACTGATGCAACAACAACTTCCACAGCCAGCCCTCCAACGTCAGCAACTGATGCAGCAACCACAACTATGTCTGACAGCACAACAAATACTGATACAACAACTTTGGCTTCCACAACAACCCCTCCAGAATCCTCAACTGTAGAACCAACATCGACACCTGATGCAGCAACCACAACTATATCTGACTCTACAACAACAACTTTGACTTCTACAACCACCTCTTCGACATCAACAAGTGATGCAGCAACCACAACTATATCTGACTCTACAACAACAACTTTGACATCTACCACCACCTCCTCAGGATCAACAACTGATGCAGCAACCACAACTATGTCTCACAGCACAACAACTGCTGATCCAACAACGTTGGCTTTCACGACAACAACTCTAGCATCCTCAACTATAGAACCAACATCAAAATCTGATGCAGCAACCACAACTATATCTGACTCTACAACAACTACTGACGCAACAACAACAAAAACTTTGGCTTCCACAGCCACTCATTCAACATCAACAACTGAAGCAGCAACCACATCTATATCTGACAGCACAACAATAACTTTGGCTTCCACAACCACCTCTTCAACATCAACAACTGATGCAGAAACCACAACTATATCTGACTCTACAGCAACTACTGATGCAACAACAACAACTTTGGATTCCACAACAACAACTCTAGCATCCTCAACTGCGGAACCAACATTGACATCTGATGCAGCAACCACAACTATATCTGACTCTACAACAACTGCTGATGCAACGACAACAACAACTTTGGCTTCCACAAACACTCATTCAACATCAACATCTGAAGCAGCAACTACAACTGTGCCTGACACCACAGTCACTACTGATGCAACAACAACCTTGGCTTCCACAACCAGCCCCCCAACGACAACAACTGATGCAGCAACCACAACTCCGACTGACACCACAATAACTACTGATGCAACAACAACCTTGGCTTCCACAACCAGCCCCCCAACGACAACAACTGAAGCAGCAACTACAACTATGCCTGACAGCACAACAACTACTGATCCAACAACTTTGGCTTCCACAACAACCTCTTCAA
>JAHKKF010537072.1:0-12274 GCA_019740295.1 Labeo calbasu
GAGATGTGTTGCACTGTGTGAGGCAAATGGTTACCAAACTCTTTGTTTGACTCTGTGTTTGTTGTTTATGACTCTTTCAGGTTTTGTAATAGAGTCTCTTGTTAAAAATCTTCCAAGTCCTACATAGTCTTTGGTTTTCTAGCCTCTTCTGCATATTTGAACCCTTTCCAACAGTAACTGTATGATTTTGAGGTCCACCTCTTCACACTGAGGACAGTTTAAGGACTCCTACACAACTTTTACAAAAGGTGAAAACATTCAGTGTATTCGTATACAGTATGTTGTCAAATAAACACGAAATCCAGCCAAACCATAACTTGCAACAACAATGCCCCACAGTAAAAAGCTTCATAAAAAGCACTTCATAAAAGCTTGTCGTAATATAACAGCGGGGTGCAGCGAATGGCCGGTATCTCGGTTGGATTTCCTGCCGGTGCCAGTGGCAAGACGTGTTTCTTTGTAGCACCATTAACATTGTCATCATCATCATCGTTTTCATAAATGAACTTGAGCTCTGACCGCCTCACTGAAGCCCATTAGACGGCACAGATGGCCCTCTCTAGAGACACGGCTATAATAATGTGCAGTTTAGTTATGATCTGACTTTAGGGCTTCGGGGTGCTAAGCCTCTGTCTTTGTCCCCAGCAACGCCCCTCCCCCTGTGGACCGCATCCAGCAATAACCGCGTTCCAGCTGAGGCTTGATCCATGGGATTGACCTCTGACCTCCTGCCATCGTTAGTGCCTGTTTACATTGAGCAGATTGAAGCTGTTCGAGTGCTTGATTTGTCTGACAGTCTCTCTCTCACACACACACTACATGAGTGTCTCTGAGAAAGAAAGGTGAATGTGGTTAGGGAGGAGCATGTTGGTATGCCGTGTCTGTCTACACACATTAGGGAGGGTATCAAAGTGCAAATATGAATCTGGCAGTTCTCATAATGAGAGAGGGGGGAACGTATTATAAAATAACTAGAAGTGACCGACAGCAAGAGACAAGACACGTTCTCCTTTGAATACCAATTACAGGCTGGAGAGAGGAGAGGGAAAATTTAACTAACCTAGAATAGAAAGATATATATCCTTAAGTAGCTTTTATGTTGTTGTTTATCTGTTAATAATGCTGTTTCTGAACGTGTGGCCAAAGGCTAGTGTTTTTTTTTCCCTTCGCATTGGTACTGCTGTTTTGTAAAGCTGACATACAGATGTCTCAGGTGGAAAACATTTGAAAAACAGCGTGATTAACATTGCATTTATTGAGTCTTGAGGTGCTTTGTAGAATTTAATTTAAATCGAACAACTAGTCAGCAGGGTTGTTGATACCCAAAACCCATTAACAGTGATCGTGCTTTTGCTACTGTGGGACCGAAACTTTGGAATATCCTTCCTCCATTTATCAGACGTTAGTCTCTGTTAGTATTTTTAAATCCTATATTAAGACATTACCCATTTACCCCTATCTTATAACATTATTTAGTTTCCTGTGGTATTCCGTTGATTTTATTTGTCTGTTGATTCTCTAGTTTTCCTTTTGTTTTATTTGTGTTTTATTCTTTGTGAAGCACTTTGGTCAACCTTGGTTGTGTTTAAATGTGCTCTGTAAATAAACGTTGTTGTTGTTGTAAACCAGGGGTGCCCAAACTCGGTCCTGGAGGGCCGGTGTCTTGTAGAGTTTAGCTTCAACTTGCCTTAACGCACCTGCAGGGAAGTTTCTAGTATAAGAGCTTGTTTTGCTGGATCAGGTGTGTTTAATTGGGGTTGGAGCTAAACTCTGCAGGACACCGGCCCTCCAGGACTGAGCTTGTGCACCCCTGGGTTAAACAATAGCGAAAACGGATAAGCAAAAAAAACAAAAAAAGAAAAGAAAAGCAAAAGAACAAATAAAAGCATAATACAAATAATAAATTATAAAATAATAAAATATTATAAATGGTAAAAATAATCAAATGATAAATTATTAAATGGCTAATGATTATGAATGATTATATGATTATATAAATAAATTATTATAAATAAATAAAAACAAGAAGAACAACACAAATGTATGATTTATCTCTTGATGCAACACAATTTGAATTTGAGGATCATTAGATCCCTCAGTGGTCATGTTGAAAAAATATCAGAAATACAATAAAAACAGTATTATATTTTTAAGTAGTATTACAGTTTAAATATATTTGAAAATGTAATGTCTGTGAAGTCAAAGCTGAGTTTTTAGTGTCACATTATCCAAATTAGAACATTCTTATTTTTTTCAATGCTGAAAACAGTTTTGCTGTTTAATATTTTGGGATTTTCTCATTAAGCATTTATTTGATTTTTGGTAACAATATAACTTGATTAATTTAATGAGTCTTTGCTGAATAAAAGTGTACATTTTTAAAATAGAAACAAAACAAGCGGTAGTGTAAACCTTTTATTTGACCTTTAAGAGCAAAGTGGAATATACAGGTCTGTTCAAGCAGGTCTTGTAAATTTGTTTTTTTTTTTGTTTGTTTTTTTTTCATTTTAATATCAAAATACTTTCTCATCCAACAGCTGAGTGTTTGAGTGTATCTTACTCTGTGTTAAAACTGAAAATTGAATAGACCAATTTGAAATAGACGTCATAATTACGTCACTTACACGCGCATAGTGGTGGCCTAAAAACACTGGTGACAAGTGGAGTGAAATGGGTAAAATCCGTGGAATAAGAGAAAAAAACATTTTAATGGCAGAATCGGAATGCAAATAATTTTTTAAAGAAAACTGTTGTCAGAGATGCCATTTGAAATTAAATGCAGACTTTAAAAGGACAGAAATTGCTATAATTACTCAACTGTTAAAGCATAAATTTGATTGAAACAGTATGTCTACATGATATTCACATATGCTGTTTATAGGGGACGCATTGTATTAGCCCTACATTTTACATAACATTGATTTATTTTATCTCACAATTCAGAATTTTTTCTTGCAAATGCAAGTTTATATCTGCTAGTTCGGACTTCATAACTTTATATAGCGATTTAAATCAACAGAGGGGAAGGAGCCAGAGCTGAGTGGAAAAGAGAGAATGATGAGTTGGTTTTTCTTATCAGAATCGTGAGATTTAATCTCGGAGTTGTGAGAATAAAGTCAGAATTTTGAAATGTAAACTCAAATTTACCTTTTTTTATTATTTTGTTCCATGGCTCCATAGACTGCTACTTGAAAAAAAGCTCCGCCCACAAAAAA
Organism: Labeo calbasu; assembly: GCA_019740295.1. NCBI lineage: Eukaryota > Metazoa > Chordata > Actinopteri > Cypriniformes > Cyprinidae > Labeo > Labeo calbasu. The sequence continues at coordinate 3,216 of JAHKKF010537072.1, forward strand.
AACATCATCACTGTTTGCAAACACTGAATTGGTGTATAGATTTTTGATTCAGCAAAGACATTCAAAAGTCTGGAATAATCATTTAAAGACTGTTTTAGATCAGTATACACGGGAAAATTGTGCTCCAATTCTGTCTTGGGGCCTCCTGGCCACCACCAGAGTGCATTTTTGGTCTTGCTTACCCAGAGGAAGTGTTTTCAGTCAATGCAGTCAAGCAAATAAGCTGATCTATGCTGCAGCTACGGATGGTCTAAGATCAGGTCCCTCAAGTCATAAAACTGAATCCTGGATGACAGCTCCGGTGCATATCACAAACACAAGCCCTTAAGATTCAGGTGAAGGACAGCGAGCCGGTCCCACACGACGCGTCCTCCCGTACTCGTCGTCCACGGAGGGGAAATCAATTAGAGAGAGGGAGGAGATGCTCTGCCCGTTTCGCCATTGAACCCAAAGCGCTATTGAGTTTTCATGACGGGCTTTGACTGGGATGAGAGATCAGAGGTAATACTGATAGTCCTGCCGCACTCTGAACACATTATCTGCCGTATACAATGGAAAACACTTCATCAAACCATAGAGGCGCTGTAGGTCTATTGATAGATGGGCTTTGTGCGCGCAGGGAGGCCGAGCGAGGTGAAGGGAGGGGCAAGAGAGAGAGAGAGTTTGTCACAGATGTCCAGCCCTTTGAAAGAAAATTAAACAAGTACCTCATTAGCAAGCGTTGGGCTGCTCCCGTGAGGAGAGCACTGAGCCAGGCCTTTTAATAAGCTGGGAACTTAATCGCTGCCAAAGTCTCCCTCCACCCTGCAGTTTCTGCTCACTCCGGCGGCTCCAACTTTAACACCCCTGCCCTCCCCTTTGCGGACCTCCCCTTCCCGTTGAAGTCCTCCCCTCTGACCCCCCGAGAGGCCGTCCCCGTCTCCCAGCCTCTTCTATTGACTGCGGCTCATGCGGAGGCCCAGGGAGAGATACCACGCTGGTTCCCTTCTTTTCAGCTCCGGAGAGAGGGGATAATGCCTTTTTTGTGCCACGCATCTAGCTGAATTATGTGCGCTAATTTGATTAGGCAGAGATTTGATTAACTGGAAAATGAGGGCTTTGCGTAGACTTTCACACGCTTAATTTCTTCCTTGCAAAGCAGACGCAACATTGTGTCATGAAACTCTGAGGGCATATGGGAACCCCTTTCACAGGCTAGAAGGGCCTTTCAGGCCTTACAATATCCAGGACTGCCACGGTTTATACTGGGATAATCAGTTTAGGGCTCTTTGCCGGGCCGCAGAATACAAATTGCATTTGGCATCAGCGGTGAAAAGGTTCAAAGGATAATGAGATTAATGTAGTAGAGAACTGAGCTAAGCAAAAAAAAAAGAAAAAGCGAAAAGGTTAGAATGTGGAAAAGCGTTTTAAGTGATGCATGGACATTTCTAAGTATTAATTTATGATAAACTCTGACAGTTGCCTTTGCACTTTTTTATTTGCTTCAAGTTGACATTGACCATGTAGGTGTTTTTTGGAAACAATTTGCCTTATTAAGTATGACTGTACAATGAAATGGTTTTTTTTAAAGCTGCTAACCAGATGCACAGCACAAAATCTATGTTTTTCACATCATCTCCACTGATTGTGAGGGAAAAACTCAACATAGGCTCATTGGAAATGCATGTTTCTATATGCATTTCTGCAAAACTGAAAAAACATATCTATATGTACAAATTACTGCAGTTTCCAGTTGAAATGAACACTGGAGGCAGTAAAACTCAGACAACGTTTATTCCTTTTCAAACAAAGTGTGATTTACAGGTACAGAGTTTTGATTAATAAAGCCAAATTTGTGCACAATTACTTGCAGAATGTTATGTTATGACTTCAAAGCAAAAATGACACTTTTGAAGTTGTCATCACATATACAGTTTCGTGAGTTTTCTAATTCAGTAAGTTTGCGCAGTAGTTTACGCAATACGGCGTTGCGTATGAGTGATGAAGAGCACTGGTATGAACCAAAAATACCTCAAATCCGCATTTGGAAGTTAAAATAGCACGGCCATTTTATATCACTTTTGCATTTGTTAACACTAGGGTTTAGGGTTGGGTTTGGTGGGGAACATTTCCAACAAGATAGAGCATTTAGCGACACTCCCTGGATATTTGAATTCTGAACAGCCGCAATATGTACCTCAAACAGTGTAATTTAAACGCAGAGATTTGTGCCTGTACCAACATATAAAATAAAAATAAAAATGTGCCACACTTATGTATTGAACATCTGTGTGTGCCACTCTCTGGACATTTCACTTTGAAACTGGTGCAAAACGTGCAGTAAGTTACATAGTTGCAGAAATGTATATAGAGGCACGTATTTTCATGAGCCTGGGTTGGAAAAACTACAGAATTCTGCTGACTATATTTAAATGTGTTTAAAATGTATTAATGGGTCTACAGTTCTTTATTTGTAGTTGAATTCATTAGGTCATCATCTTGAATTCAAGTTAAAAAATTACATAAAAAATCCCTTGATTTTTATTTTTAATTGATAGAATTTCTAAATACATACTTTGTAAACGGATCGTTGTGACACAGCAGGAGTATAAATGGATTGCTATTATCAACACTTTCCTGAATGATTTAATTACAGCAATCAAAATCTTGAATTTATTCAATCAATTGCAAGGACTGTGAGATGTGTTGAATTGTATGAATGACAAGTATTTGTATTCTGCAGATTTCTACAGGCAGAAATTCTATACAGGCCAGCTCTTGCGTGTCTATTTAGCTCTGTCTTTCGTTACCCTGACCTCATCAGTTTTCTCAGATTTGCTCATTGTAAACTTCAGCAGCGAGGTTATATTACTTGTAGTCGGTTACTTAAATCTTTAAGGGTAATTAAATGTGAAAGAGAAACATAACCCTAGTAAATAAATGCAAGCAAACATCTTGTAATTCTACGCTTCTGAAAAGAGCTAACAGTTGTCTTTTTCTTTTAAAGTAGTTGAAGTCCGCATGAAATCAAAATTGAGGTTATCTATTAGCTAGTGTGCAACACAATGACAAAATTTGCAATACAAACATTCAAAACTTACAGTATGGATCAATTATTTTGATGACATCATCCTGCACTTCAGCTTCTCTTCAAACTCTCTGTCCAATCAAATGCTATCTAGAATACGAAGCGTCCCGCCCCCTATACTATATATAGACACTGAAGCAGCAGCTGCAATCGGTCACTTGTTCACAGAATTAGTATTTTCTGTACCGTAAATGCATAGTTCACTATATAGGGGATAGGGAACGATTCAAACAGTGTAAATATGCTTTCCATTGGGGTGAAAGAAGTCTAGTTTCACACAGTAGTGCACACACAGTCTGCTCTGGTTCAGAGGCACGACAGCACAGAGCGGATCATATGCATGAATCGGCACAGACCAAAAAACATATCGGACCCATTTGTAACCCTGGACCACAAAACCAGTCATAAGACACGCAGGTATATTTGTAGCAATAGCCAACAATACATTGTGTGGGTGAAAATTATCTTTTTTTCTTTTGTGCCTATCCTAACAAACCGTACATCAATGGAAAGCTTATTTATTTTCAGCTTTCAGGTAATTAAATAAATCTTAATTTCAAAAATTTGACCCTTATGACTGGTTTTGTTGTCCAGGGTCACGTTTGAATTCTACATATATATTTTATAGCAATATGGATAAGATTGTGGCAGTCATACGCTGTCAAATGCATTTTTACCGAGCTCAACGGCTCTGGCCCGAACTGTGATATAAACAAAACGCTACTGGCTATTTAAAAAAAGGGGGCAGGACTGCTTGATATGTCCTGGCCTGTATTCCCGTTTCAGCTGAAATTGCGTCAACACATAGAGTAACGCTGTGTGTTTCAAAGCATTTCAGTGGAGCTTTAAAATCTAAAGGGATAATTCACCCAAAAATTAAAAACACTCACTCTGAGCAATGTATGTTATCACTCAAACACAAAAGAAGATATTTTGAAGAAAGTTTTGTTTTTTGTTCACACAATACAAGTTAGTGGGGTCCAAAACAACACTGGTCTCCTTATTTTTTTCCTGGATGGACAAAAAAAGCCTGAGATTTTTCAGAATATCTTCTTGTGTCTAACACTGAAGAAATGAAAAAGTCTAGAACAACATGAGTGCAACTAAATGTGACCCTGGACCACAAAACCAGTCATAAGTGACTGGTTTGTTAGGATAAGACAATATTTGGCCGAGATACGACTATTTGAAAATCTGGAATCTGAGGGTGCAAAAAAATCTAAATATTGAGTTGTCAAAATGAAGTTCTTAGTAATGCATATTACTTATCAAAAAAATAAGTTTTGATATATTTACAGTAGGAAAAATACAAAGTATCTTCATGGAACATGATCTTTATTTAATATCCTAATGATTTTTGGCATAAAAGAAAAATCGATAATTTTCACCCATACAATGCATTTTTGGCTATTGCTACAAATGTACCCGTGCTACCTAAGATTGGTTTTGTGGTCCAGGGTCACAAATGATTTCGTTTTTCTTTCTTGCCTGAAGTGTCTCTTTAAATATAATCCTGGTTTCTTCCAAGGTTTTTTCCTCCATTTCTGTCTGGAGTTTGGGTCCTTTGTCACTGTTGCCTTTTGTTTGCTTAGTTGGGGTCTGAAAGACACTTAATATTCGGTATTATCACGCTTTGACGACAGTGGCACTATAAGATGAGAACAAAACTTGAGCTGAATAATGGCACTATTGTCTTCAGCTTTAAAGCTGAATTTGTTCATAATTCATGAAAACTCAACACTGTGAATTGAAATGACACTACTATCCGCTTATCGTTGAATTGAACTTGTTTCATAATGAATGAGCTTTACACAGGTTATTGAACTGAACTTATCCATCACTGAACTGATTGGAGCTGAATAATGACACTATTTTCTTGTTACATCTGCTTTATAGCAGAGCTATGGATCTGCCTTGATTTTCCTGTTTAATACTGTGAAGCTGCTTTGCAGTGTATAAAGCGCTCTAAAAATAAATGTGAATATATAGAGTGACCTATAAGTAAGCCATTTGTAGTAGACACTGAGTTTGGAGTGTAAAACAGAATTTCTGTGCAGCTCAACAAGCCTGAGCAAACCTGGTTTATACAGTACTTCCATACACTAATTACCTACCACACACACACACACACACATTCTCTTGCTGATCTGGACTGGCCGTCTGTCATCCGTCCAGAGTGGAAGCTTTAAATTGGGAGGTTATAGAAAGCCAAGGATTCATTAAAAAGGAGAGAGGGAAACGAGATAGGGAACTGAGAGCGGGAGAGAAGGAGAAATGGGGGGGAAACGAGTGTGGCTCAGACAGATGAGCTGTCTCCTGTTGGACTTCCTTCCATCTCCCCCCATCTGCTCACCCCAGTTTTAATTAAATCTACTGAGATGAGGACTATCTCTCCCTCTCTTCTCTCTCTTTATCACTTCCTCCGTTTCCATGCACTTCTTTGTGTGTGAGCGTATGACAGCGAGTAAGCGGGTAATGCCATTCCGTGCCAGTGTCCACTCATCTCTCATGTGGTGTTGCCAGCTGCTAATGAGAGCCAAGCAGAGAGAGAGACAGGCAGGACTCGAGCAGTCATTTGCCAACCCGCATGAGCTGTTAATGAGGGGGATTGTGGGAAGCCCTGCACACAACCGCACACACACACACACTCGTGCGTGCCCACACAATCAGATTCACTCCGCCGTGCCAAAGTTTGCACACACTTTCGTACACATACAGAAGAACCGTGGTTGCATGCAGACAAACAGATGGATAAACAACTAAATATTCACATTTCAACATTTCGAAAAAAGTTCTATGGTTTTTGGACTTGTTCTGAGTGTTGATGGAGTGCCATGTTGTCGTTCGTGGCTGGGCCTGTGTAGAGATACAAGCACAGCTGAATATTCCTCCACTGATCAGTTCAAGAACTGTGGAAGATGGTTTTGTTCTGCGTGGCGCTTCCAGTGAATTAATGGTGTTGTGCTTGACTTTATGAGAAACATAAGGGTATTCTTTAATCATAATTAAGCATCTGTAGTCAAGTATTTCATCATTTATTAAGCATTGTTCCTACAATATTGATGCAGTAATCATCTACAGACTCAGAACTTTGGAGTCTGTAAGATTTTTGAAAGGAGTCTCAATATATATATATAATTTGCTGGTTTGGTGGCCAGATAGCAATTTTCAAAACAGTTGGGCTGCTTATTTAATCAACTCTATTTAATTAGGGAATTAAATTAAATCCATTTTATTTTTCCCTAATTCCATTTTATCTATTTTACTTACCTGGACAATTTTAATGTTTTAAATGTAAAAAAATATTACTCAAAAAGCATGTCTAATTAATTGATATCATGAAATGTACACAATTTAACATCATTTTATTAAAAGTTTAACAAAAATGACGTTTTTAGGCCTCATGAAATACATCTTGATTTTTTTTCTTCAAATTTTGTTTTATTTTTATCAAATTTTGTATTTTCCATTAATTTTGTGAATGCCATTTTAATGGTTTCATAATTTACTAATATAAAAAAATAATATAAAAAATTATCAAATAATATTTCTTTCTTTCCTTTACATTTACATTTACATTTACATTTACATTTTTTAGGCCTTATGAAATACTTTTAGATTTTTTAAAATTTTGTTTTATTTTTACCAAATTCTGTATTTTCCAATAATTTTCTGAATGCTATTTTAATGGTTTTAATAATTTTTCTCTAATTAACTGATTTATAAAAAAAAATTAAATAATATTTCTTACATTTTTCTGGTAAATAAATTCTGCTTTCTAGTTTTCTAGTAAATATTCATTTAGAAATAATGTTTTAATAATAATTTAACAACTATCATTAGATCTACATTAAATAATATAATTCTGTCACAGTTTGAAATTAACACAAGCTTTTATTTGGACGGGTTGCTGTAAAGACCTTTAAGTTTCTTTCTGTTTGATATGACGATAGTTTTTTCTCAAAAGAAACTGTAAAATATTCATGTAAAATATTCATGAAGTGACTCTCAAAGCATTTCAAGACATGTTTATGTGTTCACGTGCTCATATATTGAGTCGACAGTGGCTGAAAACACTGCAAACGTCACACACACTTCAGTATGTGTGTAGAAAATGAAACTGCGTATTTGCGCCATTCATTCACACAGAGACTAGCAGAATATGTAAGATTCATACTTAAATAGTGTTTTTGTAGCTCAGTATTCACAGACACTAGTTCATATCGTGTTCATATCGTAAGTTTACTGACCTACTTGTGATTTATCCATCCAAAATTTGGCAGATTCCTTGATTTCTGTGTATGTGTGTGTGTGTGTGTGTGTACAAATATATAAATAAATATGAAGGGAGTATTTTTCTAAAGCTGTTCGAAAAATATAATGCTGTAGAAATGACTCTTCACCTTTAAGATCCAAAGGAAACACACACAAACACAGTCCAGACCGCTGACTTTAAACATCTCTGTGTAATCTAATGGGTTTATGGGAAGCTTATTCAGTTATTGGTTGTTAGTAAAGGTACCTTAATGGACTCATTAAAGTGTACACTCATTCATTGCACAAAGCTTTCTCATCAGCGCTAGCGCTAGTTAAGTGTTGCCTCTCATCTGAAACACTGGTTTTATCACTTCATCTGTAGGATAAGAGCGAGAGATCTTGCTCTTAACACTAAATCCACATGGCCTCGGTCTGCGTGTCATTCTGGGTGTGTTTATGTATCAGTGTCCCATGCACTCATCTCCACATTGAAATTTTAATTGATCTGTGCAGTCTTCCTTTGTCTGAGCTGTTATGTGGCTTGGCAGCATGCAGGTTGATAGGTAATTATTACTCTCTTCAACTCTGATGGATATTTGAGCTGTCAGAGTGGAATGAGTTACCTGTCGCCCAGCACCGAGATCAAACACGTGTTTTCATATTTTTCTAGACAGAAACCCTCGGGCACCAAAACAGTCCATTACAAATGATCACACTAGTGGAGATTCACACAAGAACGTCTGACAGCGGCTCATTTGAATAATGTGCTGCGTATTAGGCCATCATAATGAATACTCGCAAGATCTGTTTTTAGTCAGATTTTGACAGGAAGGGATTAAGAGCTGCTTATGAATTCAGATCACTGATTCAGACAGCGTTTGTGTGATTTTATGCGTACATGTTGCTGTTTAGTCACTTGGGAAATAATGAAGACGTTCCGTTTTTTAAATCCCAGAGGAGGTAATTGTTGTTGTCTGTGAAGTATTTAACATTTCTGTTTATGATCCTTTTGCCACTGTTTATATCTGTTAACGCAGTATGGATAGGTGTTTCAAATTTACTCAGCTCCTACAATCAATCATTATGCATGTCTGATTCTAAGAGTTTAAAAATAGGCTAAAGTTGTGCTAAAGGCGACGTGTAAATTGTGAAAAGCTATACTTGACCCAATCACCTCTGCAGCTGCCATTAATAACCTCTTGGCAGGCACTTTGTTTGAAGGTCAGGCATTTAGGGTCATATACCACTACATGCTCTATGAAGTCAACATAAAATTAATGTAGTTTTAAGATTTTTTAAGGTGAGAATGTCGTTACTTAGACTTAAAATATTTGGTTTGTTAATAAAGCTAATTTGAAAATTGCTTCAACCTTTTCAGAGATGTGCGCTCCAAGGCGTCAGAAGCCATTTAGCGCCTAGGCCAGATCTTCTGGAATTTATCTCTCGCTCTGATGTCTTTGTAATGGTTAAACGTGGTACGTTACCAGTCAAAAGTTTGTGAACAGTAATTTTTAATGTTTTTTTTTAAAGAATTCTCTTCTGCTCACCAAGCCTGCATTTATTTGATCCAAAATACAGCAAAACCAGTAATATTGTGAAATATTATTACTATTTAAAATAAATGCGTTCTATTTGATTATATTTTAAAATCTAATTTATTCCTGTGATCAAAGCTAAATTTTCAGCATCATTACTCCAGTCTTCAGTGTCACATGATCCTTCAGAAATCATTCTA
>JAHKKF010537073.1:8014-33459 GCA_019740295.1 Labeo calbasu
GGCGCAGATTCGTGGACAGATGTGACAGTGAATTCATAAATAGACGCCACCTCCTTAGGAGGTTCTACAGCGAGAGCTGACACCTCAGGAGGTATGGGCGCGAATTCGTGGACAGATGAAACCTCAGGAGCAGACTTGTGGTCAAATGAGGCCTCTGGACCAGACTCATGGACAGACGAGGCCTCTGAACCAGATTCGTGGACAGACGAGGCCTCTGGGTGGACAGACGAGGCCTCTGGAGCAGACTCATGGACAGACGAGGCCTCTAGAGCACAGTGTGCAGCCCACACACTGAAAATGGCAACGGCCATTACCGGCAGCACAGTAGATAGTGGGATGTCTGTTGGCCTTGAGGGTGTGGATGCTGTGGACTTGTGGCTTGGGAATGTGGGTTCTGCGTGGCTTGGGCTCTGCGTGGCTTGGGAGCATGGACTCTGCGTGGCTTGGGAGCGTGGGCTCTGCGTGGCTTGGGAGCGTGGGCTCTGCGTGGCTTGGGTCAGTAGATACATGATGAGGCTCTAGGGGATTAGCTGAGACGTGATGAGGTTCTTGGTGGTCAGCTGAGATGTGATGTGATTTGGGAAGGTCAGAGGGGACCTGATTAGGTTCTGGCAGGACAGCCGTTTCTTGACTTGATTCATGGGGGTTTGCCGTGACTTGACTTGACTCAGGGAGGCCTGCCGTGACTTGACTTGACTTGTGAAGAACAACAGTGACTTGACCTGGCTCGTGCAGTTCAGCTGTGACTTGACTTGGCTCGTGAAGGTCAGCTGTGACTTGACTTGGCTCGGGAATAATAGCAGCAACTTGACTTGGCTCATGAAGATCTGCTGTAACTTGGCTAAGCTCATGAAAATCAACTGTGGCTTGGCTTGGCTTAGGGACAACAGCAGCAACTTGACTTGGCTCATGAAGATCTGCTGTAACTTGGCTTGATTCAGGAACAACAGCTGTAACGTGACTTGACTCAGGAACAACAGCTGCAACTTGGCTTGACTCATGGGGAACAGCTGTGACTTGGCTTGACTCATGGAGGACAGCTGTATCTTGGCTTGACTCATGGAGAACAACAGCTGTATCTTGGCTTGATTCATGGAGAACTACAGCTGTGTCTTGGCTTGACTCATGGAGAACAACAGCTGTATCTTGGCTTGGCACAGGAAGTGTAGCCCTGATCTGACTTGACTCTGTTGCTTGACTTGACTCTGTTGCTTGACCGGACTTGGAAGCTTGACCGGACTTGGAGGCTTGACTTGACCCGGGAGCTTGACTTGACCCTGGAGCTTGACTTGACTCTGGAGCTTGACTTGACTCTGGAGCTTGACTTGACCCTGGAACTCGACTGGACTTGGAAGCCTGACTGGACTTGGAAGCCTGACTGGACTTGGAAGCTACAGCTGTAACATGGTTTGACTCTGGAGCAGCAGCTGTAGCTTGACTTGACACAGGAGACGCAGCTGCAACTTGACCTGACTCTGAAGATGCACCTGCAGCTTGACTTGGCTCTGCAGCTTGACTTGGCTCTGCAGCTTGACATGGCTCTGCAGCTTGACTTGGCTCTGCAGCTTGACTTGACCCTGGAACAACAGCTGCAACTTGACTCGACTCAGGGGTAGCAGCCGTGACGTGATGGAGCGCCATTTTAGCTGCCCATACAGCCATTAGGGGTGAGTCCAGCACGTGGGCCATCATGACCACAGGCGGCGTCCGAGAGCTGGCCGCAGGTTCTGGAATGGCGGCCATTTTGTGGAGTGGCTTGGAGACAGCGGCCATCTTGTGGGCTTGGGGATGGCGGCCATCTTGTGAACTGGCTCTGGGATGGCGGCCATCTTGTGAACTGGCTCTGGGAAGGCGGCCATCATGTGAACTGGCTCTGGAGCGGCAGACTTGACGTGAGTATGGCTTGGAGTGGCTGACGTGACATGAGCAGGCTTTGGAGCGGCAGGCATGACGAGTGCAGGTTGTGGTTTGGCAGATGTGGAGTGAACAGGCTGTAACTTGGCAGACATGACGTTAGCAGACCTTGGCTTGGTGGATGTGGCTTGAACAGGCTTTGACTTGGCAGACTTGACGTGAGCAGGTTGTGGTATGGTGGTTACTGCAGGATTGCAGGGTCCCTCGTCCACAATCCCAACAGTGAAAGGTGAGCCGCTTAACCGGAGTGCAAGATCTATGTAATTTTCAAGAGTCCAATGTGGGGTATTGCGTGGCATCAAATATGAAATGTCCTTACATAAACCAAAACGGAAAAGATCTTTAAGAGATGTGTCATTGAAATTCACCTGATAGCACAGTTCACAAAAGTCGGTTACGTAGTCTTCTATGGGACGGTTTCCTTGTCGGAGACTGATGAGACGATCTGCTGGGTCCATTGTTGGTCGTGTATTTGTATCTTCCGCTGGATTCATGGGAGGCGAAGTATTCTGTAACGAGGACGCTGAGGCGGCGTTAGAATCCAAATGCAGAAGTTTATTACAAACAACAGCAAACATACACGTGGAAACAGGCAGAGGGTCAATAACCAGAAAGGCAGTCCAACAGTATACCAAACGTAATCCTAACAGCAGAGTAATAATACAGGCAGTGGGTCAAATGCCGTGAAGTCAGTCCAATAAAGCAAACAATCCAAAAGGGGTAATCTGTAAACTCGATATCCAGAGACAAAGCAAGACAGCAACAGGTAATCAGACAGAGAAATAACAAACGCTTGGTAAGGCAGGTAAACTGGCAATACTTCGCAAAGTATTGAGCACATGGTCAGTCTTTAAATAGTCCCAAACAGGAAGTGACAGTAGAAGCAGCAGAGGGAGCGTGCAGGCAGTACTAGGGCGAGGGCTCCCTCTGCTGGCTTGGCGTTACATAATAATAATTATTATTATTATAGAGAATCAATAAGTTATGAATACTGCAATTCTGTGAATAATATGTAATCAAGTTATTAATTAGAAATAGGGCTGCACAATTAATTCAGTCAGTAAAGCTGGTTCTGTAATCAGTAGTGAACGTCCATCATGTGCTTTCAGATAGAGCAGCATTTACTACACAGAGCCGTAGTTCACTGACAAGCTATGCAAAACTGCATTAATAATTGCAGATGATATAATCGCATGATTATGAAATGATTATGAAATTGTTCTGCGATAATGAAAGTTGTTTGCTTCTCAGTGAACTATGGCTCTGCTCCTTCTGAAAGCACAGGAAAATACCACATATAATAACATGTTTTTACTATGTTTTTAATTAATTCTTCTGTGAGATAACGTGGCTTCTTACACAGAATAAGGCATGCAACATTTCATAGTATTCTAAGCAGTGATAAAGGCTATGTCGATTAGTATTGCATTATTACATATTTATATACTTTATGAAAATTATAATAATTATTATAGAAACTCAAAAAAATCATATATTGTCATAGTTCTGTGTTTATTAGTCACGTTGAATCAGTGAAGGCAGTTAAATGTTCTGTTTCTTCAGTTACTGCTACAGAGATTTCCTGGATTTCTTCTCTGTATTTAGAGATTCCACGTGAGAGTGCCCTCTGACCTTCAGATGGAGATTTACTACTGATCAAAGAACCGTGCTTCACTGACAAGATACGCTTGACTATCATATTATTATATCGCATTTGCCTAATCGCGATTTCATTGTGATTTATCGTGCAGCCCTAATTAAAAAGTAATTGTTATCTAAGTATTTTAAAGGCCAATATAATCAAATTACAACTCCTTATTTTTGGAATGTGATTATGTGATCTAGATTACATATAATTAGTAACTACTCAGCAGGTTGTTTAATTTGACACAGAGTCAGTGAGGAATCAAACACCCCAAACCCAGCATAGAGGGGTTCGGTGAATGTGGTGTTGAATGTGTGTAAATGTGTAAGTGTATGTGTGTCAGAGACACTGTAGAAGGACAGAGTGCCAGCTGACCAGTCCAGATACACTCCTACTCTAGTAGAGTATGAAGAGCGAGGAATGTCAGTTCGGTTTTTTTTGTGCCAGACAGTGAATCCATTTTTAGAGCAGTTCAGACTCCAGGAATGGTCACTGTGTCCAAAAAAAGAGTTATTTCCTTCTTTCCTGCTGATTCCCTTATATGTCACTGATACATATGACCATCCACTCCATTCAGCCTCCCAGTAACAGCGTCCAGTCAGACTCTCTCTACACAGAATCTGACAGAACTCAACAAATCTCTCTGGATGATCAGGATACGGCTGAGAGTCTTCTACACGTGTCACCTTTCTGTTTTCCTCAGACAGGATGAGTTTATGGTTTACTGTGTTCAGATCCAGAGTGAGATCATAGGCATCTAAATACAAGAAGAAAGATTAGAAGTACTTGTAGGACAGTTGTAGAGCTGTACTTGTTTACCTATACTTGTAAGGGCCAAACGTCCTCACTTATATAATGAAATATCATGATACTGTAAATGACTGATGAAGACATTTTATGTATCCCCTTTAGTTAACCTGTTAACCAGCTAAATATGACATACCCAAAATCAAACAACTACAGCTCTTGAATCCTTTGGTCTACAGGCATAATCCTGGTCTTGTTTGAAAGCAGACATGTTTATAAGTAATACATTTAAGAAAAATAACACTATATAAGGTGTGAAACTTATTTGAAAGTGTTTTAACAAGTTCTGGGGCCATTTGCATAACATCCCAGAACATTATTTTTGAATGTTGAAAAAAAAACAAACAAAATTTTCATTTTAATAGTTCATAATGTATGTAATACAAATAAAACGCAAATAATTAACTGAAAAATGAAGAAAATTAATCACTTTTGTCACTATCATCTGAGATATAATTGGCTGGGTTTCCGGGTTTTCTCTGGATTTTGAACTGACTGTATAAATGCATTTTAATTTTATTAAAATCCAGTGTTTTGCACATTTCTGTGATGGTTATGTTTAGGGGTAAGAGTTGGGTTAGGCATTAGAAAATATCATTAACCTGATATAAAACCAATGAGTGTGTGTTTGTGTTGATAAGAGAGAAAATACATACATTTTCTCAAACCTGGTGTGATTCTGAAATGTTCTCCATGATCCAAACTAAAATAAATAAATAAACAAATAAATATCAGTCAATCAAAAAAAGCAACATACATACAATTTATAAAGCACAATTAAGATGTTTACAACACAAATGCAAATATAGAGTCTTGGTCAACATATTGCAAGCATGCCTCTTCTCATAACATCCCAGAGGCAGCTTATGAAACAATGACTGCCATTAAAAGTCTTATTTGAATGAACTACTGTTCATTTAATGCTAATTTATATGCAGTAAGAACTGTAATTATGAAAACAAATCAAAAAGCAGGAAATATTAGATTTAGATTTCCAAACATTTCTTTCCACTCCACTCTAAGATGATATTGTCCATAGAGAGATCTGATCTGAATATTAATAAGTCCATCTGGGAATAAATGAAGAGAAAAGGAAGGGACCCACTAACAGTGATGGCCACTTCAGTCTGAAGCTCCCCGACCTGGTGTGGATAAACCATTTGTTTAAGTTATAGTCTCGGCACTTTAAGTTATAGTCTAAACACTAGCTTTCTCTGTTCTTTTTGTATTCTATCTATTTGTTTTTTCCTCTTTATTTATTATACAATTACCAAAAATAAAAAAAAGAAGGCCTCTAACACTAGCTTGCTTTTTTTTTCTATTCTATCTTTTTTTTTTTATTATATAAATTTAAAAAAAAAAAACTTTCTACCTGTACTGTGTTAGGCTAACTGAGACTTGTAATAGCACTTGCATGTTATTGCTCTTTGGTTGATTTTAATTGCTTCCATTGTCCTCTTTCATAAGTCGCTTTGGATAAAAGCGTCTGCTAAATGTAAATGTAAGAAGGGAAAAGATCCCTTAGAATGTTCCAGTTTTTTGCCTATTAGTTTAATATCTACAGATGCAAAACTATTCGCCAAAACTCTAGCCCATAGACTGAACAAATGTATAGATAAAGTCATAAACTATGATCAGTCCGGGTTTCTCAAAGATCGATTTGCCTCTGATAACATCAGGTGACTTCTACAAAATATTCATAGGTCCAGTTCTTATCTGGCCTCCTCCATGGTCATTTCATTGGACGTTGAGAAGACCTTTGATAGGATTAAGTGGAGTTTTCTTTGGGCGGTTCTTGATCATGTAGGGGCTGGACGGGGATTTATCAAAATAGTTAAAACACTTTACAGTTGCTCCTCAGCACAGGTTCTTACTGGCTCTTTAGCATCTTACTATTTTGCTCTTGGCTGGGGTGCCCGTTATAGCTCTTGCTCTTTACTTTATCAGTGAAACCATACTATACAACCTATTATCTGCATAAATACCTCACATAAACTCTCTCTATGCTGTTGATATTTTCCAATATTGTTTCCAATATTTCTGTGTCCTTTCCTGAGGTCTGAAATATTTTCAACACATTTGGCAGTCTTTCAGGTTACAAAATTAACTAAAATAAATCTGCTTTAATGCTTCTGAATGAGGTAGCTAAACAGGAATCCAACAGTTTACCTCCCCTGATCCCAGGGTCACATATTTGTGTATTACTATATTTCCCTCAGTCCATCTTCATTCTAACTATAATTATAAAACTCACCTGAATAAGATCAAGGAGAGCTTAGACAGGTGGTCCCCTTCCTGTCGGATGCCCTTCCTGCCGCAATAACTAACTCGTGCAACCCCAGTGCTGGGACACACTCACTCACTCATTCACACACACACACACACACACTCATTCACTATGGGCAATTTACTAATTCACCTACTGCATGTCTTTGGATTGTGCGGGAAACAATCCATGTTCTCCCCATATAGATTGTTTAGTATGATTCCACTGATGAAGTAAAGAGCAAGAGCTATAATGGGCATCAAGAGCTATAACTGTAGCCCCCGGAGGAAACCCACATAGACACGGGGAGAACATGCAAACTCCACGCAGAAAGGGACCCCGGCTCAGCCTTGTGTTGCCTGTGAGGCAACAGTGCTACCCACTGAGCCACAGTGCCACCTGCTTTTTAGAATCAACTAAACGCTGTATATTCAAATGTAAAGTTTGTGGCATAGAATCTTTAAAATATGTCAGAGAGTTAATTTCAATATTTTCATGTAATTTAATAATAAAAGTAACCTAATAATAATAATAGGCCTAATAATAAGAATGTAACTGGCTTACATTAATTGGAAATTCTTAATCCTCTTAATATTGCCTATATGTGATGCTTTTGACAATATCTCAGGCTATCGTCGACACATGATATGACGCAACTCAGTACAGGGAGGTTATAGCCAACACAGTGCGTGCCCGTCCGCTATGCCGCTGTGTGGAAATAGTTTTATGAATTGTCTGCACATTATCTATTGTAAAAAATGGTTAGAATTTGCCATGTTTTTCTGCCGGTCAGATCTGACAGTGCCTGATACTTGATGGTCAGAAAAATTACAAAATAGATATGTGTAAAATAATAACAATAATAATAATAATAATAATAATAATAATAAAATAAAACAATGAAAAAGAAAAAAAATCCCTACTTTCTCTTTTTTTATGTGCGTTCATAAACGGTATTAATTTGTAAGTGTCATATTTGGCAGTTGGCATTAGAAGTTAAATTACTAATAATAGTGGCATATGAGAAGTTTAATACCACAGAGGAAAAAAAAAAGTAAAATATGCCTAAAAAAAAAAAAGTAAAATAATGAACCCCCAACAAAACCCCCAACAAAAAATCTATGTGACTAAGTACAGAGTTATCTTTACCTGGATTTTCTTACTTTATAACTTTATTTTTAAGACTGTGGTCAGCCTTAAAGGCCTACGTCATTTCTTTGGGCCACCAATGTGTTCCCACATTCTCTGTGGAATTGCTTAGAAACTAAACCACTAAAAGGAGTATTGGTGTCCAAGATTTATCATTCAAAAATACTATTTTGAAGTTATGGATAGCCATCCACTCCTGCAGCCTTTATTTCTTCGATCCCACCCTCCTCCGTCCTCCTTTTTACAAGTGGACATCTTCATGGCATCTGTTTTATATAGCTCATTTGTGACCGTGGACCACAAAAACAGTCCTAAGTGTCAATTTTGAAATTGTGATTACATCATCTGAAACCTGAATAAATGAGCTTTTCATTGATGTATGGTTTGCTAGAACAATATTTGGCCGAGATACAACTATTTAAAAATCTGGAATCTGAGGGTGCAAAAAAATCAAAATATTGAGAAAATCACCTTTAAAGTTGTCCAAATGAAGTTATTAACAATGCACATTACTCATCAAAAATTAAGTTTAGATATATTTACAGTAGGAATTTTACAAAATATCTTCATGGAACATGATCTTTACTTAACTTCCTAATGATTTTTGGCATAAAAGAAAAATCTATAATTTTGACCCATACAATGTATTTTTGGCTATTGCTACAAATATACCCCAGCGACTTAAGACTGGTTTTGTGGTCCAGGGTCACATTTGAACTGTAATATATATACATAGCATATATTCATAGCAAATGAATATTACATTTTTGAATGAAAGATCAAATGGATAAACAATGCAGACTTATTTTCACAGCCTCCTTTGATCATATTTATCAAGGGTATGAATAATGTTAAGCACAACTGTGTGTGTGTATTTATATATATATATATATATATATATATATATATATATAATATTTCTAATTATACTTAAATCTTGGGGATGAGGAAGCACAGGTATGGGACAAAGCACAGGGAGATGCTGACCAGCTATCTCTCCACTGAAGCTGCATCACCCCTCAAGGCCCCGGTAGTGCCAACCAAACTTCATAGAATGACATCATATTTGGTGGGCAAAACTTATTTGGCAGCTGGTCAGGCTGGTGTGTGCCTGCATACCATGGAGGTATCCTTCAGGTGTACCAGGCAGATCTTCATATGAGTGTAGGGCATTGGGAAACAAGCAACTCTTCCTGGGCCACCTAGAAGATGGCCTGTGCCATCGGCCACTCCATGGCAACAATGGTGTAAAAGGAAATAAAGAAAAAAGACAAATCCTTCCATTTGGATGCCTGCTGTTTCCTCCTGGCAGTCACGACAATCATTCAGAAGGTCTCTGGAGGCTAAAGGCCAGGACTCTTGTCAGGCCCCCAGCCATTGTCTGTCAGGCTCATCTGTTTGGTGTGTTCTCGTCGGACTCACGTCCACCCAATTCAACATGTTAAATCAGCGTTGGGGAATTGAGAACTCTGATTGGGTGCTGTTGGGAACTCAGAAGCGAAGACCAGGAGACTTTTGGGTATCTTCAGCAGAGTTCTTTATTGAGAATACGCTGCATGGTGCTGCAGTCATCAAAAGTCTAACTAAGGCAGTGATACAATGTATTTTATAGGCATTAGTAGGTGGGCCTTAGTGATGTTGATAGAGTACTCAGAGGTGACAACCTTTGATCAGATCAAGAACAGAGGATGTAGGAAGTTACTCTTCCCCCAACTGTAACACCTCAGCAGACCTATCCAAATAATCATAATGACATCATGAAATGGTTTGAGCACCATAGTTGCGGGAACTAAGACTCTATCAACATCACAAGGATAAGTCACAAGAACTAAAACTATGTAAACAACTGCCATTATGTTTACATTAAATGCCCAATACAATGTAGATTACCTTAGGTTTTCATATGATGTTACATCAAGATGTAGGATCTGTAGATTTAAGACAGATTCTTAAATTTGTAATCCCACAGTGCCTAGTTTAGGAGGTATCATATCGAATCAAGCTTGGCCAAGCCATTACTGTGAAACAGTTTCAAAAACTCTTGGGACTCATGCCAGCTGTGTCCAAACTGATTTCTTTTGGCCTTCTGTACATGAGACCTTTACAGTGGTGGCTCAAGGCCAAGGGGTTTTCTCCAAAAGGCAACCTGTTAAACATGATCAAGGTTACGCTCAGATGTTATCCTCCATTGGTGATGTGGAATAAACCTTGGTTTCTGTTCAAGAATCTGTGCTGGGGACCTATTGTTGTTGCGAGATGCTTACGACAGATGCCTCTCTCAAAAGCTGAAGTGTAGACCTGGATGTCCACTTGAATCAGGGTTTGTGGAGTGGTCACAATCTCTCATGGCACATAAATCTAATGCCTGCAGATTATGGCTGTATTTCTAGCACTGAGGTACTTCCACAAAGATCTCAGACAACACTTTGATAGTTTTATACATGAATCATCAGGGGGGCTGAGGTGGTGGAATCCATTTAGAAGATTTGGGCGGGCAGAAGTAGATCTGTTTGGATCTCAAGAAATGACACACTGTCCACTCTGATTTTCCCTCATGCATCCAGCTCCATTGGGGTTGGATGACATGGTGCAGATGCGGCCATGGTGCATTTCCCCCAATTTTTTTTTTGCTCCTGGGAGTTCTAGAGAGGGTTTGCTGGGACAGGGTCAGTCTACTCCTAGTAGCCCCATTCTGGCCAGCCCAAGTATGTTTCCTAGACCTAGTAGCTCTCCTTGACAGCCCTTCTAAACGAGACGTTCCCCTTCAGTCGTTCTCTACGACGTTACGTCAATACTGACGTATTTGGGGTCCCTATGGAAAACGCCACAATCCTGAACCACGTTACGACATTGAGGACAAATGCTGACAGGCAAGCGTGTCAGAACAAATAGACTCAACTCGTAACCTGCCCAACGCCCTGGGAGCCAGCTAAAAGGGGCCCCCCAGGGATGCCAGAGACTGAAGCAGACCTTTGGGGGGCGGAGCATGACGACAAAAACAGTAGCCACCATGAGAGTTTTTCTTATATATATATATTTTAAGGGAACACGTTGGAAACATTGTGGGAAAACAAAAAAATCTGAGCCACATCTGGAGGGGGCGAAGGAAACCCACTACCAGCACAGTAGGGAACTACTCTGCTTAGTTCGAACTGGAGGGCATGGAGGACCCAGTGTTCACCAAGGGGAACAAATGGGAAGGTGCACTGATCCGAAATGGATTGGCGCAGCAAGCCGACACCGAGTCGTCCTTCCTAACTTTACCTTAAAACACGGGAGGAAACAGGCTCTATGCAAAGGTTGTAAAATCTCGCAAAGGTGTTGCCCAGCCCGCAACTCTGCAAATGTCTGTTAAAGAGGCGCCGAACTCCTAGGGGACACGGCTCACCCTGACACTGGTAAGCCAGGGTGATGGCATCAACCACCCAATGGGCCAACCTCTGTTTGGAGACAGCATTCCCTTTCTGCCATCCACCAAAGCAGACAAAGAGCTGCTCAGAGCGTCTGAAGCTCTGGGTGCAGTCCACGTAGATGCGAAGAGCACGAACGGGACACAGCAACGCTAAGGCCGGGTCTGCCTCCTCCGGGGGCAGCGCTTGCAGGCTCACCACCTGATCTCGAAAAGGAGTGGTGGGAACCTTGGGCACATAACCGGGCCGGGGCCTTAAAATAACGTGAGAATCAGCCAGCCCAAACTCAAGGCACGATTCGTTGACCGAGAATGCATGCACCCTCTTGATAGAGGTGAGCGCAATCAGGAGCGAAGTCTTAAGCGACAGATATTTAAGCTCAACTGAATCTAGCGGCTCAAAGGGATCTCTCCGAAGGCCCATGAGGACTATAGAGAGATCCCAAGAGGGGATGAGGTACGGGCAAGGTGGATTTAGCCTCCTTGCACCTCTCAGGAACCTGACGATCAGGTGATGCCTTCCCAGAGGCAAACCACTGACCACCGACAGCGTCATGATACGCTGCGATGGCTGCCACATAAACTTTCAAAGTGGAGGAGGATAGCCTCCACTCCAACTTTTCCTGAAGAAAGGAAAGCACCACTCCAGCTGAACATCTCTGAGGGTCCTCTCGACGAGAGGAACACCAATCAACGAACAGACCCCTTAGACATCTCAGTGCACAGGCCTGCCTCATAGAGGGAGCTCTAGCCTGAGTGATAGTATCTATCACGGCCTGAGAAAGGCCAGAGAAGTCTACCTAGATCAGAATGCGGGTGCCAGATGGTGCCCATCTCCTGAGAAAGAAGGTCCCTCCTCAGGGGAATCTTCCAGGGAGGGGCTGTCACAAGGAGCATGATTCCGTGGAGCAGGTCCGGATGGGCCAATAAGGCGCAACCAGCAAGACATGCTGCTTATCCTCCCGGATCTTGCACAGGGTCTGTGCAAGGAGGCTCACTGGGGGAAAGGCGTACTTGATCAGTCCCCGGGGCCAGCTGTGAGCCAGTGCGTCCGTGCCGAGGGGAGCCTCGGACAGGGAATAAAACAGCTGGCAATGGGAGGACTCTGGGGAAGCAAACAGATCTAACTGGGCTTCCCTGAATCGACTCCAAATTAGCTGAACCATCTGGGGATGGAGTCTCCATTCTCCGGGGAGAGTGAGCTGCCGTGAAAGAGCATCGACTGCGCGGTTCAGTTCACCTAAAATATGGATGGCACGTAGCGACTTGAGCCACGTCTGACTCCAAAGGAGGAGATGGCGGGCAAGTTGCGACGGGAGCGTACGCCACCTGTGATGATTGATGTAAGCAACCTTCGCCATGTTGTCTGTTCGGACCAGCACGTTTCCCCCGCAAGGCAATTGATGTGCCATTGCAGTCGAGGTCCTGTGCAGGAGCCCGAAGCTGCTTGCCTGTTGCATACAGCACCCCAGCCCGTGCTGGAGGTATCCGTGTTGACAATCACGTGCCTCGAGACCTGGCCTAAGGGCACGTAGAGAAAGCGGACTTTGTCGGCGTCGGCCATCTGCGCCAGGTTCAGCCAGAGATGGCGCTCCTGGACTACCATGGTAGACATCACCTGACCAATGGGACCCCAGGAATCAATCATAGAGCCGAGAGGTCTCGGGGGATGGTGCTTTGTGCACCTCCAGCCTGATACTCTCAGCCGCCCGGAAGAGCATGGCTGCCAGTTCAGCATCGGCCTCCGACTGAGCAGTCACCGCCGGGGGGAGCTGCTCCGCAGAGTCCTCTGCCTCATCTGGCATAAGCCCCTCCTCTGATGCCGCAATAGACATCCGATCCTCCTCGGGAGGCCGAAGGAGATGCTGGGTCCGCCGCGGGACGAACCGGCGCCTTCCCTCGGCATCTTGATGGGACTGCAGTGTAAGCAGTCTTTTCTTCTTTCTTCTTTCTTACGTTCAGGAACAGTGACAGGCTCCGAAGCAAAAATCTGAATGAGTGGTTGCATGCCGCCATCTTATAAACCCGTATGTACGGGAGTGTGGCGTGGGATGCAAATTCCACTCGCCAAATTTCATTGGCTTTTTCTTCTAAAGATCGGAGGTGATTGGACTCCTAAGGGAGACCCCAAATACATCAGTATTGACGTAACGTCGTAGAGAACGACTGAGGGGGAACCTCTACTGACTGTGTCTTGGAAGTATAATCAACCAAATCTCATTGACAACGTTGATGGTTCCAGGTAGAGAGCTGCACTGCCGCGGGAGTACCGCGAGACCCGCGGGACCCAACGCACCGAGTGCAGCGCGGGACAAGATTTGATGGGTGAATGCGGGTGCGGGCGGTAAGGTCCTCATGTATGTGCGGGTTGCGGGAGAATATAATTATTCGCGGGACTCCCGCAAAATGGAATTATCTTAAAATTAATTTACTAAAAACAAATACTCTGTTATTTATTTACTGCACAAAAGCAACAAGAACGACTAAAATAAAATAAAAACAATTTACAGGCGCAAGGTCGGAAGCTAATTCTCGCATGGTTCATGAGCAGAACTATAGGCTATAGGCCCACACCGAGGCAAAATGTCTGAAGAGCATGACACAGGTGGAACGCTTAGTGTTACAGATATTAGTTCATTATTAAAGAAATGAACATACGAAACTAGAGCAGAGACGCATTAATCTGAAGCCCTCATCAGTGAATGACATGCTATTCCTGCATGGACACATTAAATAGGCCTATACATTTTTTTTTTAGTTAATTCAGTTTATTTTTATTTTATTTAGCTAAATATTGAAAATTGGCCTATTTTTATTTATTGAGAAATAAGGATAACTTATGTTCAATGTTTGGACATTGCTTAAGGCAAAAAAGACTAACGCACGTTCTGAAGCAGTATTAGGCCAAATGCTTTTCTGTTTGACCACTTGAGAAATCAACATTTATTATTATTTTGTTTCATTGCAAAATTATTAGCCTATTTCTAACTGTTCTGACTGTATTTCTATGTTCTGAAAAGCTCCTTGTGTGTGTCCATGTTCATCATTCCATTTAATTAAACTCAAATTAAACGAAACATATTTGTTTATTTTCGTTTCTTTTTTATTTACATTCAAAAAGGAAGCAAGTGAAACAAATAACAGTAGCGGGAAGAAGCGGTGAAAATAAAACTACTTATATGTTTACCTGCGGGCTTTTGCGGGCGGGAGAGGGACAAAACTTGAATACTGCGGGCGGGAGCGGGAGAAAATAATATTTTTTTTGGCGGGAGCGGGACAGAATCTTGCGGGAGCGGGACTGAAAAATCCGTCCCGCGCAGGTCTCTAGTTCCAGGGTTAATGACAAAACTGTCAGGATAAGTAGCTGAATTCAGTCCCAATAAAATAATTTGACATCATAATGTGAATTTGTGAAAATATCTTGGAACTCTTCAGTTGATCCCACAAACTCTGATCACTGTCATTAGTTTGATCAGACAGTTCTCGAACAATGATTCACTGGAGCTCCACAAGGACCGCCTCCCTCATTTCCATGTGCAACCATGTGCAACCATGTGCAAAAAGTAAAAATAAATAAATAAATATATGTGCGACTAAGTAAATCTAAGAAAACCCCAAAATGAATAAGGCATGAATAAATTTAAAAATCAATAAATAAATGAATTAATTAAATATAAAACACAAATGAAAGAATAAGTAAACAAAAGTTAGAAAGAATAAAAATAAATACAGAATATAATACATAAAGGGAAAGTACAAAATAAATTCAGTATTAAATTTTATTACATATAAAATATATTTGTTTTATCAAGTCATTTCTGCAGGTTTGGTCCTCGATAGCTGACAGCTGGGTTCAGCTTATTTATTTGTTATTGAGTAAAATCCCCTTGCTGCCCCACATACTTGAGTTTGTCCAGTCTGTAGTTTGGATTCTTGAGTTTTTTAGAGAGCTTCACTCCTGATTCTCCTGGGTGATTGTAGCTCAGATCTAGCTCTCTCAGGTGTGAGGGGTTTGAACTCAGAGCCGAAGACACATAACCACAGCCAACCTCCGTCACCATACAGCCAGACAACCTACATACACACAGAAACACAGAAAAAGTCTTATAAATAAGGAACACTTATTTTTATCAGTTATTATTAGCTATTATTGATGTTTATTAATTAACCATGTGTCCAAGAGTCCTCTTAGGTAATTGCTGTGGCAACAGTGTATGCTTCTTTACATGGAAGTTTATCTATGGACTTATTTTATTATGTGACTTTTATTATGACTTATTTATTATTAAAATCAGAGTTTATGTAAGATTTTGTAATGTGTACTACCAATAAAAGATCAAAATGATCTGTAATTTATTTGTAAATTATTTAAGATCTCACTTGCAAGACTATGTGTAGACCAACACAGACAAATATGTATATGCCATTTTTTTTAAAGCAGAAATGCAACTCTGAGCTGCTGAATTTGCCACTGAATGTTTAGATTTTCCTCAATAAGTGTATTAAAATTTGCTCGGATCCCATACAAATCACTATCAGCACTGAATACAGCACTAAACCTTGAATTACAACGTATTGGACACAGATGGGCACAAATACATCAAGAAGTATATTACAAATACAAGCTCATCAAATGTATTTAATTAAAATACAAAAATATTGGTTTAAGAAATGTATTTAATTAAAATACAAGTAATTTGTAATTTGAAAATACAAAAATACAAACAATATTTACAAGCAATCATTTGAAGTGCAAGAGATCATGCCTTTGCATTTAGTAATACTGGAGTTAGATTCACACGTGAGAGAGAAATAGGTGCTTTCCCCTCCTTTTACAACTTATAAACAACATATTATTTAAACCTAAAAACTAGACAATATATCCAATATATTGATCCATATTTCTTTTAATTTCTCATGTTAACTTAAGACATAACCGAATGTGTTTACTTGAATACTATCAAGCATTAATTTTTTATTCTTTATAGTCCTTAATCAGCATGTCAGAAATCAAGCAGCTCTGCAAAACTGTATTATCAGACCGCCTAGTCCTACTTAAGAGGATGACTAAAGAGCAACTCCACCGTTACGGACGTGACATTTGCAGTCAAAACCTGAATTATATATTCTTCAAAATTATATTTATTACCAGTATATTGAACCATCTCTTTATATTTTTCTAAACCCCTTAAAATAGAGTCCAAACATCAGAAAAGGACCAGTCTATAAACCTGTTTTACATTTTAAATAAGAGAAAAACACATGCATTACGGACGTGACAAAAAAAAGATACGAGTTTCTGGGAGTCAACATGTTTTGTAGATTATCTGCGAATTGCAATGCACAAACTAGAAGCAACAATATCTACCGAATGGAGAAGGTTTGGCTATTTACAAAGCATGAAATGTTAATTTTATTTAAATTTAAGTTTTTGTGTTCCACACGAAAAATCAATGTTACGGACGTGCCCGATCTGAAAAGCAGAATTCATCCGACTATAAAAACATCTATAAAAATACTTTCAAAACTATTACAGAGCTGTTTAGTGGGTATTTAATAGGGGTGCCCCACGCTAAAGATTTTTATAGTTAACTAGTTGTTCGTTTAAGCCATTAGGCTATTCAACTAATCGCGCATTTATATTAAGTCAATAGGCCATAATGAGCTTCAATATATTTTGCACGTATAAATTTTGCCTCAAAGCACAGGGAAAAGCCTAATGATTATTAATGTATAGAAAAGGAGATATTTTCTTTTTTATTAATAAACTAACGTTTTCTTGTCGGCTGCAAGATGAAACTCGCAGTGCTGACTCTCATCTCCAGTCTCGATGCGTCTTTAGAGAGAAATGCAACCTTCAGACATAATCAGGGAGTATTTAATTTAATTTGTTTGTTTGTTTGTTTAAAAGTAGACATTTCAGGCTTTCTGTAGATATATTTGAGTATATATATATGCTGAGTTTTGGTTCTTTTTGGAGACGCGATCCAGTTCAGAGACGGCAGAAAGCACATCCTGTTTGTTTTCATTATTTTTTTACAAAAGCAGAACGTTTATTATGAATTTACATAAATAAAGTCAGTTTCGAATTGATTTTATGTTGTTTCATTATCAGGAAAAAAATGCAAGTGATCACGCAGGCACCCCCTTTCATGCATACGCACTGAACACAAACCGCACAAACACGGGCCAAAAATATAGCACATGTATAGCCTAAAGGTTAACGCTAAAGTTTGGAATACACATTAAAATAAATCCTCACCAGTCTACATCCCAGACAGGTGCAGTTATAACCTATAAATTGAAGGCTATTTGACGTTGATCTAACTGACCAACGCCGCTCAAATTAATTGATCATAGTTGTTAATCAAGATTAAACGGATGCCGCTGAAAAATATGTTTTAATGACTTGCTTATGCATTAAGTAACTAAGATACAAACAAGTTAAGTAAAATATTCTAAATATATAACAGGCCTAGAGGAGCTGCGAGACAACCTAACACTTCTTGAATTTCTCGTTTGTGTAAATCCACGTGGGGTTCAGAGTATAATTTTTTATCCACATCGGGCAGGGGCTCGATTTCAAACAACTTTCGTTTTTGTGTTTCAGAAGAAAAATCAATAAAGCGAAATTTACACGTCCATGGAAGAGTCCTTGATGGCTGAAAAGATGAAATTCACTAAATCTCCACTGGAGAGAGAAATGCATTCACAGATTACATAATCAGGTAGGTTAGTAGTAGACAAAAGTAGACAAGCTTTCTTTAAATGTATTTCTTATATATGTAAGACACCCCAATTTTAAGTTTGTTTCATTATCAAAAAAAAAATGCAAGTGTTCGTGCGGGCACCTCCCTGTCATGCTTGAGCATTAATTCATTTCCAAAAAATCATTTGAATATGGATAATAGATTAGAGCACATTTATATTAGGTTAACACTAGAGTATGGGATCCGCATTAAAATAAATACAATAGATGCAAATTGAAGGCTGTATATAATAACGGGCTGATGCCGATGCCGCTCCAATTCGTTGATGTTGTTGAAACCTGTTTTAATAAAACTCTCATGAACTTGTTTTAATAAATCGCTAATGCATTAAATAATAAAAATACAAAACAGGGTAAGTTGTTGAATGTATATTGTACACATATAAATATTTATCAAACGCTAGACTGCGAATAAGATTACAGTTTCACATTTTGCATCTGCATAACATGGTGAATTATTTTTAACATGCAATGATACAAAATAACCCCAAACAAGATTTGTAATGAAGAAAAAATGTTTAGACAAATAACAATTAATTGTTACTCCACAGCACATCTCTTGCGCGTTGCAGCAGCATGCGCGCCGTACACGCAAATCTTGCTCTCTACATGAATGCAGCACACATAGCGACACAAGTTATGTGAAACACATTGTTGTATCTTTTGTTCAACTCGTTGGTAACAGTGATACACGGACAACAGAGTAAACGCATGGACTTCTTTTATTTCTTGGCCAACTCCACTCAGGTACAGGGCACATGCGCAGTACATTTGCGGGCGTGCCCACTACACAAACTGTATGGGTGTGGCCTAGGTTAAACCATTCACGGCATATACTACATCCCCCTTCTTAAGCTTTGAACAATATATTAGTTAAATTTTAAATTAAGACTATATGCTATAAACATTAGCAGTGTGTAAGTAAACATTTGCTATGAACAAGCAATATAAAGTCTAGTCCATTATGCTTAAGTAAGAACATAATCTCTTAACCCTCTGGGCTGGAGAGCACTTGAGACCAGTGACAGGAGTGTTACGCAGAGTCAATAAGGCTAGGTGAGGGTCGGTGCCAGACTGAGCAGCTGCTTTCAACATAGTTTTGACAGTTTTTGACAGTTTTTATGGCTCGCTCAGCCATGCTGTTGGACTGAGCGTAGTTCGGGCTGGAATGGGTGATGTTGAAACCCCAATCATGAGCGAATCGAGCCATTTCAGCACTGGCAAAAGGTACATGATCTGCAATCAGGATCTCAGGCACACCGTGTCTTGCAAACACTGCCTTGAATTGTGCTATGAGTGAGCCTGATGTTTTGTCTGACAGCTGTAGAACTTCCGGATATTTTGAAAAATAGTCCACTATCAGAAGAAATGCTCGTCCTTGAAAGTCAAAAATGTCAGCAGCTATTTTCTGCCATGGTCCCTCTGGAACCGAATGGGAGATAAGCGGCTCCTTCTGATTTTCAGGAAGACTCTGTTGGCAGGAACTGCAGGCCTCCACCATGCAATGTATGGCTTCAGTGAGTCGTGGCCAGTAGAAGCATGATCTGGCATGTGCTAAAGAACGCTGTATACCCTGGTATGCCACATGAAGTCGTTTCAGCACTTCTGCTCGCAATGCACGAGGGATTATGATGTGATCATCTTTCATGAGTAGCCCATCATCTATGCTGATTGAGTGTCTGATTGGCCAGTAAGCTTGCATGACCAGCGGGACCTTCTTAGCATCTGGGACCTCAGATTACCATCTGGTTGCCTGGAGTGAAGACGATGTGAATGTCATACCTTTGTAACTGGAGTAGCATCCTTTGAAGACGTGCTGGCGCTGCTCCAATGGGTTTGGAGAATATTGCCTCAAGTGGTTTATGATCAGACTGGACTCTGATGGGAATGCCGTAAACATACTGGTGAAATTTCCTCAGAGCAAACACTATGGCCAGCAGTTCTTTTTCTATCTGAGCATAATTCTTTTTAGCAGCAGATAGGGCTCTTCAGGCATATGCTATCGGTTGCTGTTTCTGCATCAGTGTGGCACCCAGGCCGTCTTTTGAGGCATCTGCCTGCACCTCTATGGGCTCTTCTGGATCAAAATGTCTGAGGACGGGTGCTGTTGTTATGGCTGTTTTCAGCTGGTTTAGTGCTGTTTTCTGTTTGGGATGCCATTGCCAGACGATATCTTTCCTGAGCAACAGCCTGAGTGGTGCAGTGAGGGTGGCTTCATTGGGTTTGTATTGCGACAGGTAGCGTGTCATACCTAGCAGACGCTGAAGTGCTTTTTTGTCAGTAGGAGGGGATAGCTGCAATATTGCTGATACCTTTGATTAATCTGGTTTCACTCCATCTGATGTAATGACATGGCCTAGGTAAGTCACCTCATTGACCATATATTGCAGCTTGTCTTTGTTGAACTTGACGTTAAGACTCTCAGCTCTGTTCATCACCTTTTCTAGGATGGCATCATGCTCTGCTTTGGTGGTTGCCGCTATTATCATGTCGTTTGCCACCATGAAGACACCTTCAATGTCCCCAAAACTCTCTGAGTTTAAGCGCTGAAAGACTTTGCTCGCCGACTTGATGCCAAAAGGCATACGATGAAAGTGATACCTGCCCCATGGTGTGTTGAAAGCGCACAGGTCTGCTGGCTCCTCATCCAGTTTAGTCTGCCAATAGCTGTCCTTCTCATCCAAGATAGTAAACAGCTTTTTTCCAGCTAATTTGCACCGTATGTCCTCGAGGGTGGGTATGTTGTAGTGCTGACGGAGTATGGCCCTGTGTAAGTCTCTAGGGTCTAAGCAGACTCTGAGCGTGCCGTTTTTCTGTTCTGTGATGCACAGACTGCTCACCCAAGGTGTAGGCTTAGAAACTTTGCTTATCACACCCCTGATCTCCAGTTCTGCCAGGGTCTCATGGAGTCAGTCATGGACTGCATATGGGATCTTACTGCAGCCATGTATAACAGGCGGAACATTAGGGTCAGTGTGGATATGATGCAATCCTGGAAATTCTAATCCTTCCTCTAATCCTTGAAACACTGATGCATAGCGGGTGATGAGCTCAGTTTTTGTGGTGGGCGGTGAAGGTATGAGTGTCTTAACTTTTCTTATGAGGTCCAACTGCACGCATGCCTGTCTCCCCAGCAGAGCTGTATCCGATGCTGTGGTCATGTCAGCTGTTTTGTTTCCAGCCTGCACATATAGTTTAACAATACCTTCGGGTTTGATGTGGATGCCTCCGTATGATACAAGCACCGTGTTTGTCTTTTGGATGTTTACAGGAATCTGAAGTTGATCAATGATTTTCTTTGGAATGACATTTGCTTCAGCACCCGTGTCAAGCTTATATTTAACAATTGTGCCTGCCTGTGCCTTTGAAAATTAGAACGAGTGAGCAGATGCCACGCTGGTCTATTTATATGTCTGGGGCATGGCCAGCTATGCAAATTCTACACACCCAATTTTATTGGCCTTTTCTCAATGATGTTAGTGGTGTTTGGGCTCCCAAGAGTGACTCCTAGTGTTGTACATTCGACACAATGTAGAAGTGAATGACAAAAAGGGAACAAATGATCATGTATGTGCAAAATTGAGAAACGGATATTTATGAAAATTTATTTGTCTCACAAGGTAAATGTATTTCAGTTAAAAAAAAGTTAATGTAATAGAAATAGAAATAGTGTGTATGTGTACACACTATGAGTACGGATGAACAGTACGGATTACTGTATTTCCCTCATTCACCGGACCCATAACATATGTAAGCTTCAAATGCCACTGGCTCAACATATACTCAACATAAGCAGTATAGTAATGTAGACCTTAGTTGCGATTTGGAGGCCAGGTCAACACCTAAATCTCATTGTTGTGCTCCTCAAACCATTCCTGAACCATTTTTGCTTTGTGGCAGGTCACATTATCCTGCAAGAGACCACAACCACCAGGGAATAACGTTTCCATTAAAAGGGTGTACAACTTTTTGAGCAATTTGAGCTACAGTAGCTCATCTGTTGGATCAGACCACACAGGCCAGCCTTTGCTCCCCACGTGCATCAGTGAGCCATGATCCTGTCGCCGGCTCAGCACTGTTCCTTCCTTGGACCACACCATCTAGCCATCACAATGTGGCCCTTTTCAAACTCTCTCAAATCCTTACGCTTGCCCATTTTTCCTGCTTCTATAACACATCAACTTTGAGGACAAAATGTTCACTTGCTGCCTAATATATCCCACCCACTAACAGGTGCTGTGATGAAGAGATAATCAGTGTTACTCACTTCACCTGTCATAATGTTATACCTGATTGGTGTATGTTTATGTTATTAACCTTAAAAAATGACTTTCTTAAATACCTCAGGATCTCCAGCTGACAGTCTGGACTCTTCAGTCCATCAGAAAGCAGTTTCACTCCTGAATCCTGCAGGTCATTGTTACTCAGGTCCAGCTCTCTCAGGACAGAGTTTGATGATTGTAGAGCTGATGACAAACTCTGACAGCACAGAGCATTGATATTACAGCCAGCAAGACTGAAAGAGAGCATTAGGAATTACAATTAAAACCTCATTCAACAACTGATATTTCAATAATATCAAGTTTTTGTCTTGTAAAAAAAGGTTAAGACATTACACAAATGGTACCAGAATAGTCTTTTGCCACCAAAAGTAATTTGCCACCGCAAATATCACTGCCATTTCTGTGCCAAATGCATTTGCTGCCCCTGACGGCCAAGTTAAGCTTTATTCAGTGAAGTCCACCATAACCAGCTGTAACTTAAACTCTATTAATCCATTACTGTTTTTTAAATCTTTCCACTGCCATTACTATTCATGCCCCCCTTAAAAGTCAAGTCAAGTCAAGTCAAGTCACCTTTATTTATATACCGCCTACACAAAAGTACATTTGTACCATGTACACATAGGTCTCCCTGGTTTACTTCTGCACTCTTTGACTTGAAAACTGCTGGTCATTGCCTGGTCATTTATAGAAACCTGACTGTCTGCATTACATCTCTGTTACATACTGCTCTGAGACGCAAAAGGTTGAGGATCCAGATGCAGCCTTTTATTGAAGGTTAATCCAAAATTATAATCCATAAAACAAACAATTGGCCAAAACACCATAATCCAGACAGTAAAACACCAGGGCAGAAAAGACAGGTAAACAGGGAAACCCAAGACAACAGGCAAAACCAAGACATGAGAAACCTATATACAAGAGCTCAGAAATGCAGTGTAACATTAAACATAAAAAACTTTTTAATGACTAACAGAATACACCACACTTTACCACAATTTTACCACACTTTACATGCATAAAAAATAACTCAAAGGGATATTTCATTAATTTGTTCAGTTGTTTTGGTTGAAACATAAGGATGTATTTATTAATTTATCCCTAAATTAGTCATTTGTAGTCATTTTAGTTCCTTTGTTTCATTAAATCAAGGCTACTTATTTGTTTTCTCATTAGGGGCCAAGCATCATTGGCATTCTTGTTATTCTTTTTTTTCTGTTTCTTCTTCTTGTGAGTCTATGGCAGCCCATAGAAACGCTTGTGGGAAATTTGGCAGCGATCATTAACCATAGCAAGTGGAGTCTCTAACTCAAACTCTCTGGTGCCACCACTTGTCCAAAGTTTCACTCATGTTTATATTAAAACCTTTAAACTATAAGTTTTCCTCTGAATTCTTGGCTCATGTAAGCATGCAAGACGTAAGCTTGAACACATTTATTAGCTTGGTTTTTCCTAAACCATGATTCCTGGCTAAAATGTTTGAAATCGAGTGAAACATTTCAACAATGATAGCTAGCTCATTGTATCTAAATTTCTTTTCATGTTCTATATAATATAAAACAAAATACGACATAAAAGTAATATGAGTGTACACTGTAACATGATGAATGCTGTTATGAATGAATATTATGAATATAATATTAATATGAATATTATGAATGAGTCGAAGTATGTCTAGATCATGTTTATTATTAATAATTTGTTCCCAAATAGAGTTTTATAAGGTGCTAAACCATTATTTGTTTCTCAGATATAAAATGTCCTTTTTACATAGTACAAAGTATGCGTGAATCTGTGACTACAAGATTGTTATATACAGATTCTTCTGATATTAACATGCTCAGAGATGTTTTTTGTTTTTGTTTTTTAGTGATCTGATACCTGCACCGCAGATGAATATTGCTGATTTTTACTGGAGTCTCCTCAAACTTCTGAGAGTGCTGTACCAACATCAGATGTTATTCTTCACAGATTTTCAGTAATATAAGCTCTATGACTACGTTTTTTTTATCTTGAATCCATGGAAAGAAGCAGCAAACACTTAACCCTTTGAGCGGTATGGTCCCACATGTGGGATTCTAATTTCTGTGCCCCTGGGAGTACGGTCCCACATATGAGATTTGGACCGTTCAGTGGCGTCACGCAACTGCCAAATTGAAAGTCCGTTTCCGCGCGTTGGCTGCCGCTGAGCCAGAGAGAGAGATGGGCTGTGCTTGTCATATAATCACAATTATGCAGTGTTTTCAACCACATAACATTTTTTTTAGGGTTCAGACATTTAAATACACATACTAGTATTAGTAAAACAATACATTTAGAGTTTGTAAAATACACACAGATGTCTGTTGAAGCAGCAATAACAATCCATTCAAGTATAATTTGCTGACGTGTTTGATTCATATCAGATACATGTAATGTAAGTAACGATATAATTCACTCCATTCCTTTTCCAGTTCACCAGCCACTTACTTGCATGTATTTCGGGAGAAACTGTTGAATTTATGTGCTGTAAATCCGGCTGACAGGACTCTCTGAACGGCAGCGCGAACAAACATGGCGGCACCCATCTCAAGTTACAGATCACGATCCAGATCATTTATAAAGGTTTTAAAATGCCAAATACACTCACTTACATGTATTCGTGAACTGGAATATCAGATAGTTGAAGACATGCTGTGTGAATAATTTGAATAAAAAAAGGAAAAACTAAATAAAAGCGATACGTCTGTCATACAGCGGTATAGTGGCTGCAGTGTGTCACGTGACAATCATGATGCGTCACCATGGAAACAATAAAGGGAACGTTCTAAAATAACGGTCGCCTAAAAAAAACTTACTCTGGAGGGTCAGATAGAATATTTTAAACTCACCACTGAAAGGGTTAAATATCAGGTATGGTTTACTAGTTTGACTTGCTGAACAGGAATGACACAAGGTCTGTTCACATCTCTGTGGTTAGGTCAGTGAGTACAATAATAATCTTTGACCATCATTATGTATGTTTTGATTATATTGTGTTGTAAATAAAATACAACCGACCAAAACCCCCCATTATCTTACTCTCTTCACATTCTTTGTTACCTGCCTTATAGTGACAGTCACACTAATGGGCCATTAGGGGACGGCCTTTTGTCTCTCAGGTGTGAATCACTAAATATTCATGGCCATTATCCCTCCCTCGCATACGGCTTTCTATCACAAAA
>JAHKKF010537074.1:0-17693 GCA_019740295.1 Labeo calbasu
GGAAGTGGACTTCTCCTTTAACGAATATAACTCCCATAATTAAGAAACCTGGTGCAGTTCATAATAACCCAGAAAACTTTTGACCCATTTCTGAATTACCTTTTCTTTCTGAATTATTGGAAGAAATAGTTGCTCGACAGGTGCTCAATTAACAGAGAATAACTTGTCTGAGCAATTTCAGTCTGCCTATCATCCATATCATAGCATGGAAACTGCACTTATTACAGTCACAAACAGTTTGTTAATGGCTGCGGATTCTGGACTTTTATCAATACTCATTCTTCTCAATTTAAGCACAACTTTTGACACCGTTTCACATAGTATTTTGTTGGAGAGGTTCTACTGGTACTGATTTCTACATGGTATTTCTCCTAATTGGTTTAGATCTTATTTATCGTGTCAGACTCAGTTTCTTCAAATTAGACGTTTCAAATCATGGACATCTCAGATTACTAATGGCGTGCCTCAAGGCTCGGTTTTTGGCCCTTTTCTCTTTATAATTTAGCGGTTTAATTATTTAGCTTTAGTACACAGGAACTTCGATACAAACTTGAAATGGTCCAGAATTCAGCAGCTCGGATCATTACACAAACGCTGTTGGTTGAGCATGTCTCTCCAGTTTTAAGGCAACTCCGTTGGCTTTTAGTTAGTCATCAGATTAATTTTAAGATTTTGCTTTTCACTTAGAAAGGCTCTTCATAATTTATCATCTTCATATTTGTGTGAAAATCTTCATGTCACCTACCCAATATATAATATTACAAATCATTTCTCATAAGATTAGGTCTAAAAGTATAAATCTGACAATGTTACTATTGTTTTTAAAATGGGTTGACCCTACTGATCTATAATAAACATCTTATATATAGTCCAGTGGTTGAGCCCAGACAAAACACAAGAGCTGACTTTTTTGGGGGGGAAAGAGGGGACAATCCAACAGAGCAGTTCCTGTAAGTCTGGCTTTTCCTCAGATCAAAGTGAAGTCACACTAGCTAAGGGGCCTTAAGTCTCAGCGAGAGGTTGATGGGCTCCTCAGGAGCTGTGAATGTGAAACTGGCAGGAGAGGAAGTCCATGGAGTGCGTTGGTGTGATACACTCTCTCCATCAAGGGGAAAAGAGCTTTTCGCAGAGGGGAGCTAGTGGGGGGCATCAGAAGAGAAGATGTGTAGTAGATCTCCTTTATCCAGGACAAAGACGGTCAACTCGTCTTGATCAAACAGAGATGTTTACACATTTTCAGAACAAATGGCAAATTTATTTCTAGATTTTTTCATAGTAACAGCCTAAAGCAGTGTATAATTGGGACACTGGGCACAACCAATGGCGTGAGAATGGTGACAGACAGACAGGGAAGTGTTTGGAGAAACCATTTAGAATTTTTTTTAACAGGTTTGGAGAAATTTAAAATTGGTTATTAAATGTAATATTAGTTATTAGTTAGCTGCTATTTTAGTTAGTTGCTCACCAACGGATCCTCAGCAGTGCACAGAAGATGTGATATCTCGCGTTCGCGGCAGTCGTGTCGCTCAGTGTCATTAGAAAATTTGCATCTGTTCATGTCTTTTCATTGACTTTGTATGTAATCTACTCATGCAAATAATTAAGTTCGCTTTTAGTGTGAACACACCAGTAGAGTCCAAACAGCTGACGAAAACATCACTATAATCCACAAGTAATGCAAGCATGTTTGTAATAAAGAAGTCCTTCATTTTTAATTTCTAGTATTCTAAGGCAGTCTCTGTTTACATAGCAAAAACAGTCCAAAACAGTTCTAAACAAATATGTTGGTGAATTTTGTTGAGGGAATTGACTTCTTCACTGGAGGAAATGTTATTATGGATTATGGACTTGTATTTGGCCAAGAAGCAAAGGTTTCAAGTTAAAATGCCATAATGATGGATTTGTCTCCTAAAATACAGCTTTTCAGTTCACAAAAAATAATTAATGGACTAGAGTCATGTGGATTACTTGTGGATTGTATTTGTCATTATTTGGACTCTCATTCTGATGGCACCCATTCACCACGGTGGACCCACTGGTGAGCAAGTGATCTAACACTAATTTTTTCTAAATTTCTGATAAACTACATCTTGGGTGGCCTGAGTACAAAGAAGTTAAAGGAGTAACTCATTTCCAGAACAAACATTTACAGATAATGGACTTACCCATTGTCATCCAAGATGTTCATGTCTTTCTTTCTTCAGTCATAGAGAAATACGTTTTTTTTTTTGAGGAAAACATTTCAGGACTTATCTCCATATAGTGGACTTCAATGGTTCCCGTGAGTTTCGATGGAGGCTCTAAACGATCCCAGCCGGGGAATAAGGGTCTTATCTAGTGAAATGCTTGGTAATTTTCTAAAAAAGAAAAAAACAATGACATACTTTTTAACCTCAAATGCTCGTTTCATCTAGCTCTGCGATGTGCATGTGTACTGTGTAATCCGGGTCAATACAGTTAGGGTAGGTTGGAAAACTCCCATTTTATTTTCTCCTCCAACCTCAAAATCATCTTACATCACTGTTTTACCTTTTTTTGTAAAGGGTGTTTGACCTTCTTTGCACGTTCACTTTGTAAACACTGGGTCGGTATACTTCTGCAACGATGTAGGATGATTTTAAAGTTGGAGGAGAAAATGAGTTTTTTGACATACCCTAACTGTATTGAACCGGAGTGCACAGAGTATGCATGTGCATGGCAGAGCTAGACAAAGATGAGCATTTGATGTTAAAAAGTATATAATTTTTTTTTTTTTTTTAGAAAATGATAGATCGTTTTGCTAGATAAGACCCTTATTCCTCAGCTGAGATCATTTAGAGCCCTTTGAAGCTGCATTTAAACTGCATTTTGGACGTTCATACTCGTGGGCACCATTGAAGTCCACTATATGTAGATAAGTCGTGAAATGTTTTCGTCAAAAAAACATAATTTCTTTACGACTGAAGAAAGAAAGGCACGAACATCTTGGATGACAACGGGGTGAGTACATTATCTGTAAATTTTTTGTTCTGGCAATGAACTACTCCTTTGATGAAACATTTAGGAAATGAAATGAAAGGAGATCATTGTTGCATTGCAATTAATTAACAAATAATAAATAGTTTATGTAAAATTCTATTTTTAAAAAATCCAATTGCTCAGTTTACCTCAGATTACTCACCATATACACATACGGAGTAGATGAATGACAAAAAAATCTGACTTGACTTCAACAAGCTTCAAAAGTGAATGGTTTTTTATTCAGGGAGGGTCTTCCCACCTCGTGTGAAGCTTAGTGCTTTTAAAAAGCATTAAGCGTGGGATCATGCTTCTCTTGTCTACAGAATTATGTAAGAAGATAAACATATCCCCCTCTCGCGTGTAGGATTTTCATGTTGGACTGGGAAGAACCTACTTAGAATTCATGCAGACTACGAGTGTGGCGCTCCCCTAAATCCACTTTGACAATCCATGAAAATGTGATTTGCAGGCTAAGTCAAATCCTGAATTATTAGCTCGTCCAGTCTGGAATGATGAAGGGAGTGCAAATCATAAGATGAATAATTGATTTTTCCTTTTCCCTTTTTTTGCATTTAAGCTAGAGAAAAAAAAAATCCCAACATTGTTGGTGTTAAAAATCCCGAAGCACAATCTTTTATTGTGGCGTTCGTGATAAATGAGCGAGCGGGACAATAAACAAATGAAACGCATAGAGTTCGAGACCTGCTGGCCGTTGTGTGAACTCTTTGATGTGGCATGTGTGTTTCGGTCGTGCCAGCGCCGACTCTCGCTCTTACTCTCATTCCAGACAATGCCAGCTCTAGTTAGGAGTCTCACAGGGCACAAACAAGATTTTCACTCCTTTCGTGTTGTTTTTTCAAGTCGACAGCTTTCTACTTGTCTCCTTCACTCAGGCCGGATCTATGGGAATGTCTAACAGCTCTCTCGGCTAAATGTGGATGCCAATCAAGCGGACGCTCTCTGTGAATGAGATGAGCAAAGCTCAAAAAAAATGAGGTCAGGGCCGCTGTTGTTTTTATAAACACGATTTCATTAGGATTCAGGCTGTAAAATTAGGATGAAAACAAAGTTTGCTGTAAGGTGCTTTTCCACAACGTATCGATCCGGCTTTATTGACCACATGACTCTCAATGGTACTACATTTACACAGTCTTGTCACAATCAACTGTTTTGACTCTTATTGACACTATTTCTAGCAGCAAGTTTACCGAGAGGCTAAACTGCGGAAGGGAAAAAAGAGCCCTCCAACTCTCCACTATCCTGAAAGCCTTATCTAATGATCTTTCTCTCGCAAACACACCGCTCTCAATCAATATGTTTGTCTGGACTGACAAGAGAGAGCCCACACCAAGTGCGACAGTTTAGAGTCAAATGGCTCAAAGAGCTCAAGGTCTCTTTACCATGGCTGACACCTGGGCACACAGGCATTCATTCTCTGTAGTCTATGGGCTCTATTGCTGGCTGTGTCATCATCAGACCACGGCAGTTCTGCCCAGCGGTACACAATGTCAAAGAACTCGCTGTGCTAGATGGGAGGTAGTGACATTGACCTTCTATTTCTGAATTATATGGACAAAATTACTTGGGCACACGGTATCAAGTGCAGCACTGCTCTGTCCTTTGAATTTGGCAATGACAGTAGTGACAGGACATAAAAGAAGTGGTCTTGGCTTTATCTTAGTGGATGTCTGACAAAACATTTCTATCCATTCTATAGAAACAGACACATGTGAGTAGTTAGAAGATTAGTTCACTTCCAGAACAAAAATATACAAATAATTTACTCACCCCCTTCATGTGTTTCTTTCTTCAGTCGTTTTTTGAGGCTAACATTTCAGTAATTTTTTGTATATAGTGGATTTCTATTATGCCTGGGAATTTGAACTTCCAAAACGCAGTTTAAATGCAGCTTCAAAGGACTCTAAATGACCCCAGCCGAGGAAGAAGGGTCTTATCTAGCAAAATAATCAGTTATTTTCTAAAAAAAAATTACAATTTATACACATTTTAACCACAAATGCTCATCTTATCTAGCTCTGCGACGCGCATGTGTACTCTGTGCACTCCGGTTTAAGACAGTTAGGGTATGTCGAAAAACTCCCATCTAATTCAGAACTGCATACCACCATAGTACTCTTACTAATTTTACGATATTTTTCTATGGCAGAAAAAGGAAGAGTAGTAGTGGCTACAAATTCAGCCTTAGCATTTCCTAGGTGAGGTTTTATCCTTTCATCAATGTTGCACATTAGTTTACTTAGTTCTGTTCCTTGTGTTCTGCTGTATGTGCTTTTGTTATTTTATCATTTATCATTTTCCTGGTTTCTGAGTTCACCTTCTTTGGCAGTAATGTTATAACTTAATGGCAGTTTGACTATTCTAAATTGTTTAATTTTTATATTTGATAGTTACATGTTCTTGTATGTTATAGTTTTTTTTACAGTAGTTTACAGAAAAACACCCTAAGAAATATTCAGTAAACTGTGTAACAACTGGCCCCAGTCCCGTCGATTTAAAAGGAATCACCAATATAACATGGCAGTGATGAATATAACAAAACCACACTAGATAAAGATGAAATTTTTGTTTAAATAAAAAACAATCTTGTGTATGTTTATGAAGACAAATTCAACAGAGTCCAGTACAGTTCCCGACAAACGGCTCTTCAAAAGCGTCTGACAGCAACCGTTTCTCACCATTTTTCACATCCATTTTTATTTCTTCCTCCCTCTCTGTCTCCTTGCCCCGCAAGCCTCCCACAGCTTGTTAAATCACAACATGTCACGCTGCTTGATTGCAACAGTCAAGATCTAACATATGCCACCTGTGGGTGTGCTTTAAAGCCTGTAAATTATATTAAGCCTATAAAAAAAGATCAGCTATCACAGGCCCGTGATGGACTGGAATAATTACGGCGGGTCTCACTTTGACTGTAAAGCTCACGCAAGACAAAGAGGTAGAAAGGAAGAATGATCGAATAAAATCCTGTGTGTACCCCAAGGAGACAGTGTGCATGATTCAGTGCTTCAGCCCCCCATCAGGAGACAGAAGCATCTCGTCATGCAACCATAAACAACGGCTATTATATCACACAAACCATTATTTCATAAAATACACCTGAATAGTGAAATGAATATGTTGGACTTCCTCAACCGAGCACTGTGTACATGTCATTTCAGTCTAATTATGACTAATTAATTTATAGGCGTGGTTTATTTAGATTAATCACACTGAATATGAGTTGGTAGCATCTCCTGCACAAACGCTCTCACCACGCACTGCGGTAATTTTAGTTACAAAACACGGCGCTCTCGCTGAGATGTGACTGTTCCAGTGGTGACATGATTTAAGGGTCAGCTCAGCTAATTAACTCTCAAGCCACAGATTTCATTATCCACAGTGCTGCTGGTCTGATCAGTGTCTCACTTTCACACCTATAGGCTGGGTTGCGTTGTGGAGGTGTGCTGGTCAATGGCTAATGAAAAAGATGATACAAGTATATCTGGCAGGCAACAGAGTGAGATGAAACTGTTCATGTTAAGTGTGGCTCACCTTGCAGATGTGATTCACACACATCCTTAACCACATATAGTGCCTATAACGTTTTCTGTAATAAAAAATATTTGTTTAGGTGACAAAATGTTTGGATTAGACTGTGAGTTTAGCTATGTGTAAATGCTGCTTATTATGCATTTTGTGTGTGTTTAAAAATAATAATAATAAAAAATCTATCTATCTATCTATCTATCTATCTATCTATCTATCTATCTATCTATCTATCTATCTATCTATCTATCTATCTATCTATCAGGGCGTTTTCTCTGAGGAAGCAAGGGAGACAATGCCTCCATCGCGATATGATTGGATATGACTGGTTATGACCGGCTGCGATTGGCTCATGGGATAAATCCCGCCTCTTGTGTTCGTGCGCGATTCGCGTTCGTGAATCAGTCTGGAAGAAAAACGTAATAGCGTTAATGGGAAGACTAATTTAAAAAGTAAGTAAACAACTCACATACTTAGATATAACCACTTTGTTACGTCAAAATAAGACTAAAAATGCCATGAAAACATGATCTGTGGGAGTTTTAGTGAGTAATCAGATTTGTGAAATTTAAAGTTTAAATCTCTGTGCCTGTGATCAGTATTTACTTTTTGAGCTTTGATGATATGAAAAATTAAAAAATAGTCCAAAATTAACTATTAAAAAGAGTCTATCTATCTATCTATCTATCTACAGGTTAATCAAAAGTTTACATACACATGTTAATAATACAAAATGTTAATAATTTTACCAAAATAAGAGGTATCATACAAAATGCATGTTATGTATAAGATATTTTACATAAAAGACGTTTACATATAGTCCACAAGAGAAAATAATTGTTGTTTTTTTTTTTTTGTCTGCTGTACTTCAGAAAAATCCTTCAGGTCCCACAAACTCTCTGGTTTTTCAGCATTTTTGTGTATTTGAACCCTTTCCAACAATGACTGTATGATTTTGAGATCCATCTTTTCACACTGATGACAACTAGGGGACTCATATGCAACTATTTCAGAAGGTTTCAATCGCTCACTGGTGCTCCTGAAAGACACACAACGCATTAAGAGGTGCGGTGTGAAAACTTTTTGAATTTGAAGATCAGGGTAAATTTAACTTATTTTGTCTTCTGGGAAACATGTAAGTATTTTCTGTAGCTTCTGAAGAGCAGTAGGCCTACTAAATGAAAAAAATAAGATATTTAGGCAAAATAAGAGAAATGTACATATCTACATTCTGTTCAAAAGTTTACACCCCTGGCTCTTAATGCATAGTTTATCCTTCTGGAACATCAGTGAGCGTTTGAACCTTCTTTAATAGTTGCATGTAATTCCCTTAGTTTTCCTCAGTGTGAAAAGATGGATCTCAAAATCATACAGTCATTGTTGGAAAAGGTTCAAATACACAAAAATGCTATCTATCTATCTATCTATCTATCTATCTATCTATCTATCTATCTATCTATCTGTCTATCTATCTGTCTATCTATGTGTCTATCTATCTATCTATCTATCTGTCTGTCTATCTATGCTGTAAAAAAACTATTTGTTGAGTCAACTTAAAATAATTTGTTACCTAGCTGCCTTTAAAATTTTAAGTTCAGTCAACTTAAAAAAGTTTAGTCAACTTGAATTGTTAGTTGTACTAAGTGACAACTTCTATATTTGAGTTGATTCAACTTAAATTTTTAAAACAGCTCGGTAAAAAGACCAGCTTTTAAGTTTAACAAATCAAATTTTTAGTTGTGACTTAGTACAACTTAACATTTCAAGTTGACTAAACTTATTTGGGTTGACTGAACTTAAAGTTTTAAGGCAGCAGGGTAACAAATTATTTTTTAAGTTGACAAACTGTGTATTTTTTTACAGTCTATCTATCTATCAATCAATCTATCTATCTATCCATCTATCTGTTTGCAACATGTGGGTTATAGGTGAGATATAGTCTGTCTAAGGGATTACCAGTGCTTGGCTTTTGAAAAAAAGAAAAGAAAAACATCTTTTCAAACAGACAAAGTCGACTCAGCAGAGCACAAATTGGTGTTGTTGAAGGAAAGCTTGGATTGTTGAAATAGGTGCTTTTCAAAGAAAGTGAAGGGGGCAGGGCTGTGTTACAGTTGTGGCCCGGTCAGAGCAAAACACTTGCCATTTATCTGATGCTTTCATCTGAAGTAACTTGCAGTACACTAATTGCAGGGACAGTCCCTTCGGAGGAACCTGGGGTTAAGCGCCTCGCTCAGAGGCACAGCGGTGAAACAGCAGGATTGTAATCTCAATAATAGTTTGATTGCTAAGTCACCCTTATTTTAAACTAAACCTGTAACCCTGGTGAACCTGAATTCAGGCCAGATCTTTAACTAGGAGATCACCCCACTTGGGTTGCATTTTTAACCTCAAATCAGTGTTATTAAAGGTAATGGTTTTAAAAATAGACATGAAGAATAACGTGTTATCTTTTATTTTACAAGAAAAGACGCTGATCTTAAAATGCATATGTGTATTTTATTTCCCAACAGTAACAAATCTCACAATTAATACGTGTAATTTTCAGATAATCCTTTTATCGCTGTGTTAGTATCCTTATACTTGTTCTCCAGAATTAAAGTATGGCAAGTCAAACCTGTAAAACAGTCAAACAAAAAGGATTTGGCACCATATTATGTGTACAAGAAGTCTTATTTGAGACAATTGCTGGCATAATTTACCTCGTTTATATGGTCCTTGAATAAACCAGTTAATCACTTAGCTTTTTTTTTTTTCTTTTTAAATACGGAATTAAACTAGGGGGCTGTTTGTAGCTGATGATTAAAATTTAGGTATGCATCAGCGCTTTAGTCAAACATGTGGTTAACGCCTCCAGACGTCTGTGCTACCTGTTTTCAGATTCAAACTCGTTTCTCCCAGTCGGCCAAAAAAACTCCTGAGCACACCAGAAAGTGAAAGAGCATCATCTGTTCCTCACTTCGATCATCTGTTATTCAAATCTACATGTGCGCTGTGTCACCTACAGTACGAGCCAGATCCAGCATTAATGGACACTGCAGTCTGTTGTGGGATATTCAATATTCAAATGATGCAGAGGTCATGGGGTCCAACTCATTATGAGTAATGAGCAAAGCGCATTTGCATTGCTTGTATACAATGTGGCGCTGTCAATGCGGCCTGTCCGTAAAGGGCTGGTCATAATGAACAGCTGCCAGGTATGTCTGCAATGGCACCGTTGCCGTAATTGCGGTGATATCACGTAATTTAATCACGGAAGCTGAGTTCCAGCATCCAAGCCCCATGGAAACTTGTGTAAGAAAAAAGTTAAGAGGATTATTTCATACGAGGCGTTCTGGAAAAATATGAAAATGATTTTTTTTTTTTAAATTTGCTACCTGTGAAATTTACTTTTAGTGAGTCACCTTCATGTGGTATTTGCATTTAATATATTACACGCCTCTACGGAGAAAGTGGTCTTATTCAAAAAGTCAACAGTTTCTTTTCCCCAAAGGTTCAAATCTCAAATCGTAATGAACTACAGTGGAGGACTCTTAAAAATAATGTCACCTTGCTTATACCTAAAAAGATTTAGCTTTTTTTTTTTTATAATATTAACAGGTTTTCAAATATTTAAAATAGTAATAAATATGTTTTAAGTCTAAATATAAAAAGCTACAGCTTTTACAACTGTTCAAATAGACTTCACAGAAAAGTGTAAATTCCACATGTAAGTTTCATCTGTGTGGGATGTGGCACAGTCTTGTCCAAGTGAAGTGAAAACCATTTATGTGACAATCATGATAT
Source organism: Labeo calbasu (assembly GCA_019740295.1). NCBI lineage: Eukaryota > Metazoa > Chordata > Actinopteri > Cypriniformes > Cyprinidae > Labeo > Labeo calbasu. Next base: position 10,330 of record JAHKKF010537074.1, read on the forward strand.
TTTTATACTATTTGAAGAGATGAAAATTCTGTCATTAATTACTTACCCTCATGTCATTTCAAACCCCGTAAGGCATTCGTTCATCTGCGGAACACAAATCAAGATATTTTTGATGAAATCCGAGAGCTTTCTGACCCTGCATAGATAAGGTAGTAAGGACATTGTTAAAGTAGTCCATGTGACATCAGTGGATCAACCGTAGTTTTATGAAGTTGCAAGAATACTTTTTGGGTGCAAAGAAAACCAGAATAATGACTTTATTCCAGTGTTAATTGTAACAGAAAATTTTGATTTAGGCTTAGTTATTGTCAGGGTTTGGACTTTGGACTTTTGTTTCCACGTTTTCCCTCCAGCCTTAGTTCCTGTTTTCCTTATTTGGTCATTGTCCTGTTCTTGTTTAGTTTGATTGTTAATTAGCCCTGCACCTGTTTCTGTTTCCACTGATTACGTTCCAATCTTCATAAGCCCTGGGTTTTCCTCTGTTCCTTTGTCTTACGTTGATGTTTATGTAGTATGAAGTTGTTTTAGTTGTCTCCTATGTTCTATTGGATTTATAATTAAAGATCTATTTTGGATTTCTTTATCGCCGTGCGCTTCTTCCAAGGCTACACGTTATAGTCACAGTCTTTTGAATAAAATACTCATTGTATAGGTTTGATATTAAGGTTTTATCATGATCATGATCAGATTTAACTGCTGTGACATGCAACTTGCCTTTGTATTAAAATTAAATGAATCCACTTGTCATAAAGAAACAAGAACATGGTCTTTTCAGTGAAATACCAGTGGTTATATAGGCTAATTATGCATTCTTTATAACAACTTGTTTACCACAATCTTCATTTTTTTCCAGCAGACATATTTATTTATATAAATAAATTTAGATTAATCTGTATTTAGTCTACTAAGGTGATTCAGTCAAGAGCAGGGAGTGATTTTCTGTCTTTCTTTTGTTGCTTGATTAAACATCAATGCCACAGACAATAGCAACTAAATTAGGCTGCTGTCCATTTAAAATCGAACACAAGGATGGAATGTACTGATACACATCCGATGTTCTCCCAACTGTTTACGTTCACCTAAGACATAACCGAGTGTGTTTATGTGAACAGTTGTCAAAACGGACAATTCGACATCATTTTGTGTATTTCTTCGTTTATGAGATGCAAAAGTGTACTTGTGCACTGTGTGAGAGACGCTGCTTCATTGTCTGCGAATTGAGTTTGCGTCGTCAAATTTATCCATACGTCTGCTCTTCTCTTACTGTCAGACATTGACATTTTTGAACAATTTATTAGATGTGTAGCAAATGTATGCTAGCTTATGTCCCACCTGATAGACCAATAGGCTATGATACAGTTCAAATGTAAAGTTACGCATTTAACCTCCTAACCACGCAGCAGATTCCCAAATCGTCCCTCCCTAACATTTTCGTCCTGTTTCATCTTGTCTTGTTTAATTCGTTGACGAAAATGTCAATATATTTTCGTCATAGTTTTTGTCATTCAAAACGAGTTTTTTCATTATCATCTCGTTCTCGTCTGTGAAAAAATGTTGTTGATGAAAATTATTCATCAACGAAATGAACGTCAGTCTTAACCGCACGTTAACGAGAGCACGAGAGCGGCGTGGTACTCTTGTGAACATGCGTCGAAGACTGACAGGGAAGAGAAACCTGATAGCACACGCACATCTCGGAGACGTCTATTTGACATCTGCATTTACATCTGCATGATGTACTTTTTAGATTGTTTGCTCATCTGCAATACGTATATAGGCATTTCCTATCAGATATCAAATAGACGTCTATTAGATGTCTTTAAGATGTTTGTGATTTAGAATGTACGTAAGACTAACATCTTACAAACGTCTGTCAGATGTTTATACACAGCAGATGGTTTCCAGATCAAGTGATCTTTAACAGACATCCTGCAGACGTACGTGTGGGAAGAAATTGTTGAATAAGGTCGTTATTATTGTTTTCTTTGCGCACAAAAAGTATTCTCATAGCTTAATAAATAGGTCTTTAAGTCTTTGCCGCTTTTGCAGCTGTTCAAACAGACTTCACAGAGAGTGTAAATTCCACATGCCAGTTTTATCTTTGTGGGATGTGGCTCAATCTTGTCCAGGCCTCAAGTGGAGTGCAAACTGTTTATGTGATAATAATGAAAGAATCCTGATTTGAGAAGATTGTTAGCGTTAATGATTTGCAGGGCAGGGCGTGTTCCAGTTTGATGGCGCGTTAAACCAAACCCACCAACTTCTGCCAGACAGAGAGGAATCAAAGTCGTCGCATTCCCACAATGACCCTGGCACAGGAACGAAAAGTAATTGTTTCTGATCGCAGTACGCAGTTATTTAAGTTCTGCCTGCTATGCAATTTCAGCATGCTGACAAATTTGTGTGTATTTGAGCATCTCAAAGAGACGAGGTGACACATGTGAAAATGTGCCATTAAGCTGGCAGGTGGCTCAATTATCCTCTTCCCAGCAATTAGGCAGCACACATCGTCATCTTCAAGGGCATCGGCAAATATGTTTTCTCACTTGTTTTCCAGCAGGATGAGTCAGCCGCAGCCAGCATAATTTTCCCCCAATTGTTTCCAAGCCGGAGGATGACATTTTACAAAACTACAAACTTCCGGCGCTCACCCCTAACAACTTGTGGAGCGTGGACCGGCTTTTTGTTTACACCCTGCCAACAGCAAATATCGGACAAAACTGCCTATTTGCACTTGGCAGAAGGAAAACGTTCACACCATCCCCCGCACACCATGCAGATCTAACAAACAGCATTTTAGGAGAATGCCGCACTAGTAAACTAAACCCGTCTGATTTAATGATGTGTTATTGTGAGACGCGTACGCCGACCCGAGAGGGGCCGTACGTGGAGACACGGAGGGAAAAACTCTGTTAGGAAATGTGACTGGAATCTATGATGACGAACTGTCTCATCAGAACACGGAGGGAAGGTCACGTTCAGTCATCGGCACTCACGAGTAGGAAATGCACATCGCTATTGAGCACTGCGACCACAACCCTCTGAGCTCTTAAGGCTAATTCACACTACAACGACAGACGCCGATCAATGGCGACAATCACCAAATTACAGAATGACAAACATACCACGACATGCCAAATGCTGATTGAACATGTCAGTTGGAGGAAACGAGAGCCGACCAGCGCCAACCAAGCTAACAGAGAATGCTCACAGAACTTTGGCTAACCATTCTGGCAAGATTCTGTCAAAGTCAAGAGCAAGCTTTTTTCCTGTAACATTAATACAAGTTAATTTAAAGTTATCTGGTCTTTAATAATGTAATTTACAAACTTTTTATACCATTTATACATCATTCCAAGAATGTTTTTCAGAAGTGTTTTAGTTGAACGCTTGTCTAATGTTTTTAAATATTCCCAGCTACAGTTCCTTGCTCATTTTCTTCACTTTTTATGTTATGTTATGTTAAACTGCTTTGAATTACTTTTTCCCCACATCAATCTACACTCCATACTCTATAATAACAAAGCACAAAACATGTTTGTAACAGCTTTGGAATTTTTTTTAGAAATAAAAAAACTGAAATAATTCCATTGCATAAGTATTCATACCCTTTTCTGGAACCCTTGAAATTTAGCTAAGGAGCATTCATATCATTTGTAGATGTTACTATACTTCAAGTGGAGTTAAACTGTGGCAAATTCATTTAAATGAGTATGATTTGGAAAGGAACACACCTTTCAATAAAAGGTCTATCAGCTGAAAATGCATAGCAGAGCAAAAACCAAGCCCTGAGGTCAAAAGAACTGCTTGTAGAGCTTAAAGCTGCTGCATTGAAGGTTCACAGTAGCATGTAGCCTCCATTATCCATTATGAAAGATGGTTGGATCAACTAGGACTCTTCCTGGTGCTGACCTCCTGGGCAAACTGAGCAACTGATAGAGAAGGGGCTTGATTATACTGGTGACCAAGAAGCTGACGGTCAATCTAGTTGAGCTTTATGATCATATATGCAGATGGAAGAAACTTACAGAAGGACAAACATCACTGCAACACTCCACCAATCTGGTCTTTATGGCAGTGTGGCCAAACTCAATCCTCTCCCCAATGAAAACATATGACAAACAGCTTGGAATTTGCAACAAAGCAACTAGAGACCTAAAAAAAAACAAAAAAAATAAGATTATCTAGTCTGAACCTCAAATCAAAGCATCATGTTTGGAAGAAAGCAGGCACTGCCCATCACCTGCAGAGTACCATTCCAACAGTCAAGTGTACTAGTAGCAGCCTCATGCTGTGGGGCTGTTTTTCAGCGGCAGGGACTGAGGGACTAGAAGGAAAGAAGAGTAGAAAGAAAAGCTCAACACAGTGAAATACAGAGATAGTTTTAATGAAAACTCAGTCCAGAGCATTCAGAACATCAGACTGGGCAGAAGGTTCACCTTCCAACAGGACAATGACTGTAAGCACTCAGCAAGAGTGGCTTATAGACAACTCTGTGAATGTCCTTGAGTGGCCCAGCCACAGCCTGGGCTTGAACCCAATCAAACATTTCTGGAGAAACCTGAAAATGTCTGCCAGCCCTCATCCAAGCTGAAAGAGCTTGAGAGCTGAAGAGGTCAGGCGAAGAATGGCAGATAATTGCCAAATGCAGATGTTCAAAATGTGTCGCATCATAACCAAATAGACTTAAAAAAGGTGCTTCAGCTACAGTAAGTACTGAGTTAAAGGTATGAATACTTATGCAAAGTACTTATTTCAGTTTTTCATTTTTAATAAATTTGCAAAGTTGTCACAAATCGGTTTTGTGCTTTGTCATTATGGTGTACTGAGTGTAGACTGATCTGGAAAAAGTATTTTAAAGCAATTTAACATAAGGCTGCAGTATAACAAACCATGAAAAAAAAATGAAGGGGTATGAATACTTTTGCAAGGCACTGTGCTTGTTTTAGAATGTTGAAAGAACATTCAAAATTAACATTCCCATAATGTTTGCATAATCAAGGAAAAATGTTTTTTATTTTAAAATTGGCTGTTTCGAACGTTAAGAGAACATTCAGAAATAACATTTTTATAACTTAATAGGAACATGTCATACCAAACCGACTAGCAAAAAAAACTAGCACTAAGTAAAGCATTGCCTGCGCTGGTGCAACAAAAGTTGCAGTAGATCCCAACACCCACTGTCATTTACCAATCCCCACAACACCCTTCATTAAGCCGGATAAAAAAATCTGGCTAAAAACGCTTAGTCTGAACCAGGCTTTAAGGAGTTTTGAAGTCGTTATCCGTTCGGTTGAATTCTACAGGATTTCCGAGAGCCGTGTGTGTCACGTTCTTTATCATTCCAACAAAGATGCCATGACACCAAACCCCTCATGGAAGAAGAAAGCCGCCATGTTTATAACTGTGACAATGAGTGTTCATCAGAATCAACTAAACACTAGATTTTCAAAAGTATGTGAACTGTGTAAAGTTCGTGGCATAGATGTTTTAAAATACATCCAAGAGTTTTACACACCGGTCTGTTACTGTGGCCTTGGCCATTCAAAGCAGCCAATGTTCCAAGACCTTCTGCTGTCAGTCTGCAGGTCTGACTACCCGAGACTATCCTAGAACACACCGGACAGCCAATGGCCAACTAGCGTGTATGCTCTGTGCTTGCTTTTTACCCTTTTTTTTAGCCTTCTGTTGCACATAAAACTGAAGTATATTTTGCACTTTAGTCTGCGTCTCTTGGTGCAATGTGAATTAGCCTTTAGGCACAGCAAGCTGCTGTCACAGCACATTCAGATTCTAAATAATCGAAAAGTTCTCTTGAGAAATTATATACAGAAATAGTGCCACTAAATATGAGTGGAAGCCCCACAGAGCATGCCAGAGGTAAAGTGATTTCAGTTCCGATTGCACTGTAATTGACTTTTTAACCTGGATCTCTTCGGCAGCTCATCCTGGCTTTGACCTCCGCCGTAATGCCAATAATCACCCAGCAGACGTGATGTGTGGCGAGCCACAGGCATCAGATGTGACCATCTGCACTGTCCAGCAGAGCATCCAGATCCTCATCAGTGTTGTAGGTAGGACACTCTCTTAGAATGGCCAGAACTTTGAGTACAGCACAGTTGGACAGATGGAGGGTAAATAGTGACTGTTTCAGGTATATTATAGTCTGAGATTGTACGCCTATGAACCGCCCACAGCCTGTTTACTGACCATCTGATGCACATTACACACAAACCTGCAAATGCTATCCAAAAACAAGTAGTTCCAGTTTGATTAACCGGTTTAAAATCTGACCTGAGAGTCACAAAAATGCATAATGTAACATATACAGTGATGATCAAAATTATTAGAACGCTAATATTTTCACCAGCTAAAATGGTTTTAAATCAGTTATTTCTATCTTTTGCTGTAGGAAATTTCCAAACATTAATTTTGCCAATAATTGTAATAAACAAGTGAGATTTTTGTTTGCACAAGCAGTCTGACAACAGCCAGTAGGTCTCCTGAAGCATCTTGGAGACATTGCCACAGTTCTTCTGTGTTTAGTCTGTTTCAGTTTGTTCTGTCATTCCAGACAGACTGGATGATGATGAGATCAGATCTCTGTGTGGTGCACTGGCTGTTGTCAGACTCGTTGTGCAAACAAAAATCTCACTGGATTATTACAATTAATGTCAAAATGAATGCCTGGAAATGTAAACTGATATTTCCTACTGACACACTACAGCAAAAGATAGAAATAAATAACTTAAAACCATTTTTAGCTGGTGAAAATGCTAGTATTCTAATCATTTTGGCCACCGCTGTAGGCCTACCAAGGACTTATTTTATCAGCTACACTACCAGTCAAAAATTGTAAGACTTTAAAAAGTGTTTTTGAGAGTCTCTAATGCATTTATTTAATAAAAAAAATACAAATATTGAAACATTCACATTGTAATATAATCAAATACTATTGAAATTTTATATATATATATATATATATATATATATATATTTATTTTATTACTTATTTATTTTTAAGGTCTACAGGCTGTTCTTTTGACCTCAGGGCTTAGTTTTTGCTCTGATATGCATTTTCAGCAGTTAGACCTTTTATTGAGAGGTGTGTTCCTTTACAAATCATACTCGAAGTGTAGTAACATCTACAAGTAATATGAATGTTCCTTAGCTAAATTTCAAGTGTCCCACTTCAAATGTTGACTACCGTATATATATATATATATATATATTTTTTTTAAAATAATTATTTAATTGTACAGTCATATGATCCTTCAGAATCCCATTCTATTACGTAGAAAACATACTGCTACTAAATATTTTTTGTGTAAATCATGATACATTTTTTTCAGGATTCTTTGATG
>JAHKKF010537075.1:0-12117 GCA_019740295.1 Labeo calbasu
AATATATATATATATATATATATATATATATATATGTGTGTGTGTGTTATTATTTTATTATATATTTTATTTTATTTATGTATATATTTTAAAAATTTAATTAAACACTTGCTTAGAAAATACAAATGTAAGAAAACATATACTAAGGAAAAGAACCAGATCATCAAGGATGGCCAAACAATACATAGCAATTAAAATTCAAAAGAGTAAACAATTAAAAAAGAAACAATAAATAAAAACAAAAATATAATAAAGAAAAATACAAAAATAAAATAAATAAACAAATAAGCAATCACATACTCATGCCTCAAAACATAAATTATCAAAGAAAAAATTATACAAAAACACCAAAAAGTTAGCATACATTTAAAGTTTTAGTTGCCTTTTTGTTACAGGAGGTAGATAAAAATATAGTTTTTAATATTTTCTTGAATATAAGAAAAGTGGGGATCGTTTTATTTATCCAAACCCGTTTCTTGCCTTAACGGGACTGAAGGTCAGTAAACAGCGCCCCCTACGCCAATAACTATGGAACTGCATCCATCAGCCAACGACTTACCAAATATCAAAAAGACAAAAGTATTTTTGCTTCCAGCATGAAGAGACCAGTGTTATTTTAGTATCATTAAGCTATTTATATTTATTTTTATATTGAATTATGTTTAGAGTTAAAAATATATATATATTTTAATAATTCTGTTGTTATCATTTGTATTAGGTTTTGTCTATAGTTTTTGATTTGTATTTTTTTTTTTTCAGTTTTAAAATAAACTTAAAAATAAAAACTTTCTTTGTCCTCTTGTTCTATTTTTTATTTAATTTAGTTTTATTATTATTATTTTTTATGGTTTTAGTTAACTGTATTAACCTTGGCTTATTTATTAAACTTTTTATAATTCATACTTACCCTCTTGGACAAAGTTAGCACAATCTTTAAATAAAACTCTCCTCTATTTTTACAAACAAATAAAATCACAATTTAGGAATTCTTAAAAACAGAAATCAAAACAGAAAGTCAGTAAACAGGATAAAAAGGCAGAATTTTGTCGAATCATTCTTTATTTAGCAACCACTGAATTGAGAGGTGCCAACACTGAAAACATCAGCAGCGGATAAGTGGTATTCCCTATGTGTTATGAGAAATCTTGCTGTAAGTTATTACATTTTACAAATTTTAATAGAATTTGTGAGAATGTTGGGAAGTTTTAAAAACAAGACACTAAGTTGGTGGACTGTTAACTTCCTTTCCACAAGGAAACATGATATGGCACGAAAGCATTCTACGGATAAACGGATGAGAGAGGCGGCAAAGAGAATATCATGTGGAAAAGGAACAGCGGTTATTGATAAACCAACAAAACTAACTGCTGGCAATTCTCACATTCATTCACATTAACCTTGAGAATTTTCTCCCAGTGCATTTAATGCTTCTTTGAGAAAATATTAAACTTCAAATATTACGCCTTCAAGAAATGGCAAGGTGAAACAGAGTAAAATGCTGTAACAGCCAATCAACAGAGACATACACCGTGCCAAGTACGGTAAACGAACCCCCAAAAAACAAGGTTATTTAAAGTGCAGATGAACCAAGTCAGTCATGCTAGGAACGGAGTGATAAACTGTTGCAGTGTGTTCATGCATACAATTTAGAACAACTTCGAAGAAAGGATTTCAGTGGTACAACTAAAAAAAACAAACAAAATAAACCCCAAAGGGTAGAACATGTGAGTATCAACTGATACAAGTCTGTACCCATAACCTACACTGAAAAAGTAAATAAATAAAATCGATACTAATAAAAAAATTCTAAAGCTTTCCTCAGAATCATTCACCAAGGGTTTTACTGATGAAAAAAATCCCCTTATTTTATCCTCTGCTGATTTGTAAGAGAATTACCTAACGCTTTATTTCACATGTGAAAGTAGGAAAGGTTCAGAATACTTCTGAATACTATCAAGAAGCCTACAGGACTCTTGTGTTTGTCGTTTCTCCACGAACGTGTTCCAGGCTACAGCGCACGGGGCCGCTTGGGGTTAATCTGCTTGCTGGCTTGTTCCTCCTCTTGGAGAGCAGAACGGAATGACCTCACTTTATCTGATAATGCGAGCAGACACACATCCATTAATAATCGTTCCATCAGGGGAACGCTGAAAAGAACATTCCAGAGGATGCTTTACCTCTAAGCTCAATAAGGATCTCAATCTTCTGGTCAAGAATCTGCTCGAGCTGAGAAGAGTAGGTGTCCACGTCGTAGTCCACCTCCTCGGTCATCTCCAGGAGAACCTTCTCATCCTCAAGCCACCTGATAGACTCCTGTCCGCACATATAATGTGAATTTTATTAGCAATTCCCTCTTTCAGTTTCGGGACTGAACGTATCAATGTGCGAGTGATCTTAAGAGGAATAAACACCTGAAACACAGCCCTGTGGTCCTCCAGAACTTGCTCCTCCATTTCAACCAGCTGAGACACCGCCTCGTGGAACGTGAAGAGCTGAGGGGAGACTTCCTCTTCCTGCCAATATTTAAACACAAGCTTTTAGCCTACCTACATCAAAAGTTTTAATGGTGTTTGGTCCACAATATCTACAAGGAGACTGAGACCAATCGATTGCCTTCCTAATTTTCCTGTTTGTGGTTTCAGGCTTATGCTTATAAATGATATGCAGTAATTAGCTTCATAAAGCATGAATACACAGAACAAAAACAAAGCCACAATTCTGATAAGAAAAATCTGCTCGTCATTCTCTCTGGAGTTATCTCACACTTTTTTCTTCAACAAACTTGCTATTGTTGAGTTAAATCGAGTTATGAAGTCCAAACCACGAGATATAAACTTGCATTTGTAAGGAAAAAAAGTCAGTTGTGAGATAAAATAGGCAAATATAAATGTTATGTACTTTTAAAGTACTAATATGTACTTTCAAAGTACTTAAATGTACCTGTAAAGGACAAGTCCACTTCCAAAACGAAGATTCACTTATAAAGTACTCCCCCCTTTGTCATCCAAGATGATCATGTCTTTCTTTCTTCAGTCGTAAAGAAATTATGTTTTTTGAGGAAAACATTTCTGCGTTTTTCTCCATATAATAGACTGCTATGGTGCCCCGATTTTGAACTTCCAAAAGGCAGTTTAAATGTGGCTTCAAATGATCCCAAATGCGGTTGTAAACGATCCCAGCCGAGGAAGAAGGGTTTTATCTAGCGAAACGATCTGTTATTTTCATTTAAAAAATACAATTTAAATACTTTTTAATCTCAAACACTCGTCTTGCCTTTCTCTCCATGAACTCTGTATATTCCGGCTCAAGACAGTTAGACAGTATTTTCTCCCTCAACTTCAAAAATCATTTCAAAATCATCCTACATCGCTGCAGAAGTTCTGACCCAGTCTTTGCAAAGTGAACATGCAAAGATGATCAAACACCCTTAACAAAAAAGGTAAAACAGCGATATGGGACGATTTCGAAGTTGAGGGAGAACATGAGATGGGAGTTTTTCGACATACCCTAACTGTCACAAACCGGAACAAAAACAGTCCAGGCAGAGTTAGACAAGACGAGCGTTCGGCATTAAAAAGTATATATATTGTAATTTTTTATTAAAATAACCAATCGTTACGCTAGATAAGACCCTTCTTTCTCGGCTGGCATCATTTACAACCGCATTTGGGATCATTTGAAGACGCATTTAAACTGCTTTTTGGAAGTTCAAATCGGGGCACCATATCAGTCCATTATATGGAGAAAATTGTTGAAATGTTTTCCTTTAAAAAACAATTTCTTTACAACTAAAGAAAGAAAGACATGAACATCTTGGATGACAAGGGGGTGAGTACATTATTTGTAAACTGTTGTTCTGGAAGCGGACTTCTCCTTTAAGGTACTAATATGTACTGTTTAGGGGTAGGTAAGGTACAAAGATGTACGTTTTCACTTTGTACCTTAAGGTACCGCCCCAGCGACAGAACTGTACCTTTTTTCTGACTGTGTAGGTGTATATCAATTTTTTTCTTACAGACATTATATTAAAAATGTCCTGGCTCTTACATGCTTTACAATGGCAGTGGATGGGTGTTGAGATTTTGAAGTCCAATAAAGTGCATCCATCTATTATGAAAAGTATTCCACACGGCTCTGGGGGGTTAAAAAAAATTATTGATTTTTATAATTTATAAGCCGTAATCTCTAGCTTCTGCTAACTGTCAAGAGAGTGGCATTCCAGTGGAAGATGTAGGATGCTGGTGTAGCATAAACTCTGGGGAGGATATGCTAGTCTCACGAGAGTTTTGTTTACAGCAAAGGAAAGCCTCTTGGCTTATTTCAAAATCATCTGACATTTTTCTTTACAAATCAGTTAGAAAAAGATAGAAATTAGAAGATCTTATAAAGTGTTAAATATGGATATTTTTCTTACACAAACGCATGGATTCAGAAGGCCTTTATTACCTCCCAGAGCCATGTGAAATACTTTTTATGATGGACGGATGCACTTTATTGAATTTCAAAAATCTGAAAACCCATTCACTGACATTATAAAGCTTGAAAGAGCCAGGACATTTTTTTTTAAATATAACTCCAATTGTATTCAAATGAAAGAACAAAGTCATATACACCTAGGATGGCTTTACAGTGTGTAAATCATGGAGTAACTTTTTTTTTGGATAAACTATATGTAATAATTTTATCAAGTGACTTTTAAGCCCAAAGTATTTGTACGTGTACGCCAGCGTATGCGTATAGTCGAACACATAGCCTTTCAAAATATACTCCATTTGATGTTGTGCTCGAACACGGGCAGTCGACACATACGCTCTAGATAGCTTCATCCATGTCCAGTGTCTGCTCTATATTCTCCTATAAGTTATGACCGATAACAAATATTTCTGAACTGTTTAAAAACAAAGTTGAACTGTCTCATACCCTCTCGCTCACAAGTGTTTGTCAATGTGAGCATCTGTTGTTGTTGCAGTCTCTGTTATTTTGTTGTTGTTCTGTCTCTATAAAAAACAGCCTGAGACAGTGTTGCCACCCTGTGGAACAACTGATGACTGCAAAATAACTTCAACAAGCAAGTGCAACCTGCATGTACAAAAATTAGGTAGCGTACGTGCAGTTACAAAAATCGGGTGTTAAGCGTACAGTATGCGCCTACTCAGACGTACGCGTAAAAAGTGAAGTATACTTTGGGCTTCAGAATAATATAATTTATATATGTAGACAGTAACAGTTGGTCACAAATTACACTTCTAAAAAGTATCACTGAAGTAGGTTGTCATTACTGTATCATTGTGCATGCATTTTAAAGAAGAAGTACTAGGAACAGATGTGTTTTTACATTCTGTTCACAGAGCAGTTTGAGGTCATCTCTCTGAGGGGAGTTGCCCAATTCCCATTCCTCATCCATAATGTCCAGCTGGTTGATGGCGTTGACGGCGTTGACATTGGGGCGGACTCCCTCTGTCACAGCATTAGGATCCACGGTCAGCTCCTTCACTCTAAATGCACAGATTGACAGCATTTATGATGATGTTTTTAGAGCAGTCATGCTGACCTAAATGACACCATGGACAGGTCACAGGACTCAACTGAGCTTGTTTTGGCTGTGACTCTGCATACTCTTACCTTACGTTAAATCAGAACCTGACATTATTTCAAAAATGTTTAAAGGTTTTATGCTTTTAACAAACATTTTATGACATATTTAGAAACAAAAAAAATGCATACATCACAATTCCCATCGGTGCAGTTTGGTATATAAATTGCAGCAATTTGGGCAGCTACTGCAACTGTTTATGGTGTCATCTCATTTTTATTATGTACAGTGTTTATGTGCATTAATACTTATATTTCAACAGCAGAAGCAAGGACAACAGCACCACAGATATGCCAGACATTCCCAGGGTTAGAGAAATGAAATGGCAGCAGAAAGAAGGGGAAATGAAAAATGTTTACACCAAAAGCACAACCACTAGTGTGAGATGTGAGTGCAGCCAATGTTTCTAATAAAATGAAACAGACTGTGGTTATATATATTGCTGTGCATAAGTACTTCCATGCATTGGTTGCAAACCAACGCGGGATGTTGGTTGTCTACTGAGCAGTGTTGGGGAAGCTACACTGAAACTGATTGCCAAGCTACACTCATAATGTAAAACATTGTTCCCAACAATACAAGTTACTAATACATGTAACTGAAAATAATAATAAATCTATATACAATTGGAATCAGAGCAGTATTTGTCTGATACTAATAGGGCTGCCCCCTAATACTCGACTAACTGTTAGTCGACGAGAAGAGGCTTGGTCGACCAAAATTTTATTAGTCGCTTAGTCTGCAGGAAAAAAAAAATCCACAGGAAGTGGCTAAGTCACGCAGTCAGTGACGGACAGATCGTTAACGGCTGGTCTATGTGGTAATATAGTACATGGGGCAGGACATCCAAATGCTCACCTATCATCCCCCGACCTCAAATATGGCTTATCATCTAAAATATGCAAGTAGTAGCAACTTTACATTGCCGCTCAATCTAATTTTATCGATGTCCTTACTACCTTTCTGGGCCTTGAACATGTCAGTTGCGTTGTTGTCTATGCAGGGTCAGAAAGCTCTCAGATTTCATCAAAAACATCTTAATTTGTGTTCCGAAGATGAATTTGGAATGACATGATGGTGGGTAATTAATGACAGAATTAACATTTTTGGGTGAACTATCCCTTTAAGACTCTACAGTGTAACAAAAAGAATGATTTACAGGGTTGTCTTTTTTCACTGCTTGTTGAGAGGGAAAAATGCTTGTTCATTAAAAAGCTAGATTTCAAAAAGAGTTTGGTTACTATTACGCTACTGAAAATTGTTAGTAACTTCTACCACTAGTTTTAGTTAGTCCCCAACACTGCTGCAGTGTATCTGACTACGAATAAGGTGGGAAGCTGCATAGACATGTGCTCATACTCATAGGTAGGAGAGGGTTCAGAGCGACTTCCTCCCCCCTGAGAGAAGGGGATGTCAGAGGGACTAATCCCAAACTCCTTTACTCTGAAGACAGTCAAGACAGAAGAGAGAAAAACAGCAAGACAGAGAGAGAAGAGCATAGCCAATCAGGAGAGACTTATAGTTACAACACTTTTTCCCCATTGGCACTTCCAACTTGATTGAGATTTGAAAATTTCTTAAAAACAGTTTAACATTGGCTACCTAACTTCTGTTAGGTAGAGGTGCTATGTCCTCACCTGTTGGCATATCTCAGAGTGTTCAGCGTGTTCTCACAGGAAGCCATGCCAGGAGAAATGGTGGCGATCTAATCAGACAACAATTACAATTAGAGCTGTGCAAAAAGGCAAAGGCAAACTTAGCCAAAACCCAATTTTTCACAAAAAAATCTTAAATCAAACTTACCATGCATGTCCTGGAGTTCTCACCGATGAATGAGTCTCTGAGGACCTGTGTAAGCTTGCTTGCTCTGAATGGAGTGTGAGGCTTATTACGGCCTAGAGCCCTGATACATTCCTAACACAGAGGACATGCAAGATCACCGTGATTAACTAGGAAAATTCCAAACGGCACTTCATAACCAAATAGTTGCTGACCGCTACTCTTGGGTGGTATTTTTAAGGTGCTGACCTTCAGAGCCAGCAGACTCTTGTTGATTTCGGCTCCCTCTAAACGAGTCTGTCGATCAGCACTGGACGTGTCCGCTCCACGTTCGTTACCCGCCAGATCAATGAGTGAGAACTTGCCATGCATCTTGCCCTTCCTTCGCAGAATGAGTTGGAAGACGGCGTGGCTACGGGATGAGTGGGCATTGGCTGAGGTCTGACCCGAGGTCCTAAAATGGAAGATAAGGTGGTGAAATTTAAGTCAGGAGTGTCTGACTTACAGTTGAGGTCAAAAGTTTACATACACCTTGCAGAATCCGCAAAATGTACAATTTTTTTTATCAAAATAAAAGTGATCACACAAAATACATGTTATTTTTTGTGTAGTACTGACCTGAATGATTTCACATAAAAGACAGGCCACAAGAGAAAATAATAGTTGAATTTATAAAAATGACCACGTTCAATACTTTACAAATGCTTGATCCTTATTACCGTGTTGTTACCTGAATGATCATTGTTTAGTGATCATTATTTCATGAGACCCTTTTTTGTCCTAAACAGTTGAACTGCCCGCTGTTCTTCAGAAAAATCATTCAGGTCCAACAAATTCTTTGGTTTTTCAGCATTTTTGTGTTTTGGATTTTTTTGAAGAACAATGGGCAGTTTAACTGTTCAGGACAAACAAGGGACTCATGAACAACTATCACTAAACAAAAAAACACAGCTGTGGATCATTCAGGTAACAACACAGTATTTACAATCAAGTGTATGTAAACTTTTGAATGGGGCCCTTTTTAAATTCAACTATTTTCTCGTCAACTATATGTAAACGCCTTTTATGTGAAATATCTTATTGAGGTTATTGCTAAATAAAATAACATGCATTTTGGATGATTCTGGTAAAATAATTAACATTTTGCAAATTCTGCAAGGTGTATGTAAACTTTTGACCTTGACTGTATATATCAAGACATTGTATGGACCAATTACAGATCAAAGATCATGAATGGTTAAGGAAAAGATTATGAAATGAACAACAGCAAATAACTAGAGAAATATTCAGTGAACTTGTTTTACCTATTGAGCATTACCTGCAACTGTTCCCTATTTCAATAAGTTTGAGGACATCCTCAGTGCATTTGACCTCACGCTCCTGAAGCCCAACCACTTGCACCTGCTGCTTCCCATCTTCTAGCACACGTAACTTAGCCTTACGATTCAACAGATCAAATACCTAAAGAAGAAAAAGAATTTGAAAGACTTAATAGGCTTTAGCACAGCCACAAGTCATCAATTTTCTAAAACACCAGTCTTGATTATCAAAAATCAATCAATAAAAGGACATAATTTGTAAAATGAAAATAATCCAGTCACCTAGAAATGCGCACAAATGTGCACAAATCCCAGTGAACAAAAAGTGAATGTTACTCAGAGCCACTTACCTTTCCACTGTAAATTTCAAAGAAAGTTGCGTAAACCTGAAGATCCAGCTTCTTATAGTTTGGTTTCTTCAGCATGAGAAAAACATCTCGAGCTGTGTACAACATGTATATGAATAAGTTTGTTTAAAAGAACAAGATTAAAGAAATTATAGGACCAAATAAACATCAATTACCAGCTAATGCATAGATTCCTTTTGAACAATCCTGGTTCTTTCCTGAAAAATCTCCACCCATGGTCTAAAACACAAAGCAATCGATGAACTTTATATCTTATTACACTGACATACACTGCTGTTCAAAGGTCTGGGATCTTGACTTGTAATGTTTTTTTTAAAGTCTCTTATGCTTGTCAAGGCTGCATTAATTTGTTTAAAAACACAGAAAAAAGCAGTAATATTGTGAAATGTTATTATTATTACCATATAAAATAATGGTCTTTGTTTTAATTTACTTTAAAATACAATTTATACCTGTGATGTAAAGCTGAATTTTCATCAGCCATTACTCAAGTCTTAGGTGTCACTTGATCCTTCAGAAATCATTCTAATATGCTGATTTATTATTAGAACTATCTATGTTGGAATTAGTTATTTTTGTTATGTTTTGTTATGTTTTTGGAACCTGTGATACTTTTTCAGGATTCTTTGATGAATAAAAAGTAAAAAATGTAAGTCTTTACTATCACTTTCACTTTCACTTTCACTTTAACACATCCTTGCTGAATAAAAGTATTAAATTCTTCAAAAAAAAAGAAAGAATAAAAATGTCCTGACCCCAAACTTTTGAACAGTAGTGTATATTGTTAGACACGATCTCTATTTGAAATAAATACTGTGCTTTTTAACTTTTTCTTCATCTAAAAAATCCTGAAAAAACATAACATGTTCCAAAAAAATATTAAGCAGCACAACAGTTTCCAGCACTGATAATAAATCAGCATATCAGAATGATTTCTGAAGGATCTGAAATCACTGAATACTGGAGTAATGATGCTGAAAATTCAGCTTTGATCACAGGAATAAATTACATTTTAATGTATATTAAAATAGAAAAATTACTTTTTTCTGTATTTTTTTTAATCAAATAAACGCTGCCTTGATGAGCATAAAGAACTTCTTCAAAAAACATAAAAAGTCTTACTGATCCCAAACGTTTGAACGTCATTGCATGCAAAATAAAAAATAAAGCTGTGGCCATTTTTAAAAACTAAAAACTGTACAAACACAACTTTTAAAATCTGACTGATATGAAATTTCTTACATGAGTTTTTCCACTTCCTGTTTGGCCGTAAGCAAAGCATGTGGCCATTCCTCTATCAAAGATGGTTTCCACAAGGGGTCTTGCAGTAAACCTGCGGAAAGAACAGTTATAAGGTTTTTTTTTCTCCAAAAGTGACTAATTCCTAATTTTAGAGAAAGATTCTTGATTAATGAGCAATGGATGAAATCATCCTCTACCTGTAAACCATTTCATTTGTTGTGCTGTCATCAAAGGCATAATCGAAGCGGAATGTTTGGTTCTCTAGGTATCGAGTCAGGTCCACCTTCTGTTTTGGTTCATGGACCATGACAACATCTTTACTTGGAATAGTGATCACATCTAAGTCCTTTACTGTCAACTCTACAACACAAATGAGAATAAATTACAACACACATAAGGCAATCAAATACCAAAAAGAAATACTACTTTCTGAGGCATTACCTTTTTTATTGAGGGGTCGTTTCCTAACACAAACACATATTCTGTGCTCCTCAATCTGTCAAAAAATGAATCATGGTTTACTTCTTTCAATAAAATATTTTACTTTGAAAATGAAGCATAAGACATTGCTAGTTATACTTTTTTCTTATTGATAAAATATATTATACATTATCATTTTTTCTGTATTACTAGAATCATCATCATTAAAAGGTGAATCTCCAATACATGGACATGATCATGTCTGGGTCATATTCTTCCCAAAGCTCAAATTGAGAAAAAAATCTGAATAATCATTACAATAAAAAAATGAAATAATTAATAAAAATTAACTAACAACAACAGTAATAATAATATAGCTGCAAGCAACGATTACCGGGGTTCAGGCGCTTTAAGGCATTTAAGCACATATGAAAAAAGACATTATGTAGCAAGCCTCTTTTGGCAAAAAAAGGTAATTTACCATAGAAATATTGTTTTGTAATGTTTATGACTGTTATAGTGCCAGCTCTGGTTCGATCTTCTTAAAACTTTGCATGCTTGCTTAGGTGCTCACCAGGTTTTGTGAAGTTTTGAGTTTTCCTTTAGGATTTATAGGATTTTGGGTACATTTTGACAGGCCCCTTTAGTAAACGACACCTTTATAGATTCCCAAAGGGTAAATTTCAACTTTTTTGATAATTATTGACCTAGAGAATCCAGAGAATTACACTGCAAGTTTTTTTTTTAAAGATTGAGCGAAAAACCTAGGACTAGTTCACAAAAAAAGTTTTTTTACATCATCTCAATCATTTTACAAACGACTGACTGGCAGCATTGGTTCTAGAGGCAAAGTTGTCCAGAATGAGGAGTTCTGTTATATGATACAAATATCGCACGTATGTGCGAAAAGTAGGTATAGCCATTTTCATGGTTTTTTTCCTTCTTATCCACAAGTTTCCTACGCCCCATGAGGCCTTGCGTCAAAAGTGGGAGCGTCTTCTGGTTTAAAGTAAACAAGCGAGACGTGACACTCATTCATTCAACAGTTGACAGGAGTGACGGGCAAATGAAGTCTTGTGAAGCACCAAGACTTTCCTCTGACTGTTACAGGAAAAGTTTAAAAGCTTAGAGAGTGTCGAAAACAGTGTGATCTGGTGGTTAGTAAAAAATAAAGCAGCCAAAAGCCTGTGAAGCTCTGTCGGAAAAAGCATTCACCACGATTTCCAAAGATCGATCCCTTTTATATGCACAAATAAAAGCCTAACCTTGTGTGTGTTTGTTTGTTGAATTTATGACTCAAATTAATTTACCCA
The DNA here is from genome assembly GCA_019740295.1 of Labeo calbasu. Lineage (NCBI taxonomy): Eukaryota > Metazoa > Chordata > Actinopteri > Cypriniformes > Cyprinidae > Labeo > Labeo calbasu. The sequence continues at coordinate 12,035 of JAHKKF010537075.1, forward strand.
TTGAACAGTGCCATTAAATGCCAGTACGAATATCAATATGATGTAATAGAAGAATAATGTACACATATATTAATTGCATATGG
>JAHKKF010537079.1:0-18272 GCA_019740295.1 Labeo calbasu
GCTTGGCGTGAGCTGTAAAGTGGACTCATGAACTGGAGCGGACTTAAGGGCTGGAGCAGACTCTGGAGTGGACTCATTAACTGCAGCGGGCTCTGGAGCGGATTCATGGGTTTGGGATGGCCTCTGGAACCGTTTCATGGGCTTGGCGTGAGCTGTAAAGTGGACTCATGAACTGGAGCGGACTTAAGGGCTGGAGCAGACTCTGGAGTGGACTCATGAACTGCAGTGGGCTCTGGGGCGGATTCATGGGTTTGAGGTGGCTCTGGAGCATTTTCACGGGTTTGGAGCGGACTCATAAACTGGAGTGGATTCAAGGGCTGCAGTGGGCTCTGGAGAAGATTCATGGGTTTGGGGTGGGCTGGAAGGTGGACTCATGAACTGGAGCGGACTTAAGGGCTGGACGGGCTCTGGAGCGGACTCATGAACTGGAGCAGACTCTGGAGCGGACTCATGAACTGCAGTGGGCTCTGGGGTGGATTCATGGGTTTGAAGTGGCTCTGGAGCGGACTGAAGGGCTGAGGCGGGCTCTGCAGCGGTTTCATGGGTTTGGAGTGGACTCTGGAGTGGATTCATAAACTGGAGCGGACTCAAGCGCTGGAGCCTACTTTGAAGGGGACTCATGGACTGCAGAAGGCTCTAGAAGGGTTTCAGGCGCAACGTCCATGACAGCCAGAAACACTGGTGTGGGGTCCATGGTGGGATGAGACTCTGGCATGAGGAACACTAGACTTGTGACCACCAAACTTGCTACCAGAGAGAATATACTTAAGGGCAAACGGAATGTGATATTTTCACACACTTAATTGTATTGTTATTTACAATTGAAAAAAAAAGTATTATGGTTTAAGATCATATTAAATGCAGTTAGTTAAACTTAAGAGTGTTTTATAATTACTTCTGGATGTAAACTGTTGTACTGCTGAATGTATTGACAAGAATTACTTTGACTTTTATTTCATTTCTGTTGAAACTTTTATGTCATGTATTTAAATGATGAAGCAGAAATTCTTAAATGTAAAGATGAAGTTGCAATTTAGTACATTTAAATGCATATGAAGTTCAAATGTAATACTATAGTTAAAATTATATTCAACTACTTTACTTGTGCTTTAGTATGTTAGTCAACGCATCGAAATAAGTGTAATAAATCATGACAAAAGATAATTAAAACAATGATTTAAGTGTACTTAAAAGTCAAACTTTTAATTTGACATTATTACAAAGTGCACTTTTAAAAGTGTACTTAAGAAAGAGTCATGGAAGTGTCTCTCTTAAAGTGCACTTCACCTTTTGTTTCATTAATATTACATTATCTGCAAGTACATTATTGTACTGTACTGCAGATAGTGGCTCAGGTCCTTTCTTAAATTTATGTCTATGTGATATTTCACCCATTTTGTCATGGTAAGGTAAAAATCATTAGTCTGATACACTTTGAGCTATCATTCTTGTCTGTAGCTCAAATCGTGTGGGGCGAGTTATGCAACAAAGTTGAATACTCAGGGTTTGTTCAAAGCCCCTGAGCAACCGTAAAACAGATGGTTGCGTTAGCAAGCATCACTAATCAGCCACAGTACATTTACTTAGAGCACATTATTTCAGGTTTCAAGCTTTAATTTGTCCTCCATCCTGAAAGTCAGTTCTGACATCCAATTATCGGTTTCCTGTGATAACAGTCAGCTAGCAGAATGCCTCCACACTTCTTAAAGCAGCGGTTAAGGTGATTAAGTAGCTACTTACTCTGATCTGCGTTCCACATTTCATCCACTCAACGTGCATTAAGAATCATGTAAGAGACAATATATGTTGCATTGGATGGAGTATGACATGAGCTGAAAAAACGCTAAAAATATTCCCCGTTTAACGTCTGGTGAATTACAGAGTGATGCAGCAGCCAGAACATGAAATAGGGATTTAAGATTGAATTTGCTGAATTATGGTGACATAGAGCCATGAGTGTTTCTTTAGCTATAGGTCAGACTGCTGTCATCATTTCATCTTCCTGAGGTGTCTAAAACTGAGGTGAATGAGTCTGTCCAGCTTCGTATTCCTGTCACGTTCACTCGCGAGGCATTGATTTATGGCCAGGATCTTGGTGTACGTGAGAGAGAGTATGATTATGTGTGCGCATGTGTGTGCGCGCTGCTTGTCAGCGCTCTGAGTGACAGTCTCTATTAGCGGGCTGTAGAGAGATATTGGGCTCAGGAGATTTCAGTCTGTAGTGAAGTCAGTCAGCTGTGACTATCAGCTCCCTGAAACCACATCTGAAGACATCACCCACAGGTCTGCTTATCGCTCCTTCTTAGCCTCTCATTCACATATTCTCTTTCTCAACCTCCACAATCCTCTCCTACATTGACGAAGTCATGCTTATTTTCACTTTCTCATGTCTTTCGTTTTCGTTCTCTTCTGTTTTACTTTCTTGTAATCTAATGATTAGATTTTCATCTCTTTACATTTGCCTGATACCCAAAAATACAATTGTTAAAAAATGTTGAAACATTTTATTATTTGGCAATACTTAAACTATATGAAATATATAATGATAATATTATTAATTATAATAATATTAATTATTATTATTATAAATGTTTTTTCTTTCATTCATAAACATTAACCCATAAACATCCCTATGCTTCAGGACAACTTTTGTAATGCCCGCTATAGTAATATGAGTAATATCATAAAATGTGTTCTTAGATGTTCATAAAATATGTTTATGTTGAAAGAATATGTTGAATTATAGTATAGATATTGCATTTGATGTTTTTATGTAATGTATCATAATGCAAGGGTGTGTTTTTTTTAGCATTTGGCACACAAATTTTAACTTTTAACTAAGTTGAAAAACTAAAACAATATTAACTAAACAAAATTTTTTATATTTGTGTTATGTTCACACAGTTTACACATTTGACATGACCAACTTTTTACATAGTTTATGCCTTTTTATAATAAATATTTTATAACATATCTGACTGAAAACAGAATATTTCCTGACTGAGGTTCATTGTTATTTAACATTAGTTAACTACTCTGTGTTAGTTCGTTAATTTCAACATGTTCTAATGCATTATCAAAATTAAAAGTTGTGCTTGTTAAGATTAGTTAACAAGCTCTGTGAGCTAACATGAACTAACAATGAACGACTGTATTTTCATTAACTAACATTAACAAAGATTAATAAATACCGTATTGTTCATTGTTCATATTGGTTAATACATTAACTAACATTAATTAATGGAACCTTTTTGTAAAGTGTTACCAATATTTTGTTCAGAATGAAAATGTGATTTTGAATGATGTCGAAAGATAATGAATCATTACTAAAAAGTATTCATTGTGTGTTATTGGGGCAACTTGCAATTGTAATTAAATTATCAGTAGGAACTTTAAAGTTTAAAGGATTCTGAAGGAATGTGCCATATGATTACTGATCGACAGGTTTGCTCTATTGACCTGTGGTGTCTCCTCTACAGCATTCACATTAGATACTCCCTTCACGTTGACATTACCTACAATGGACATCAAATAGTTCAGCGTTTCTCAAAACTGAACTTAAAATTGCCATATATGGTGTCAGAGAAATTCACACACACACACACACACACACACACACACACACACACACACACACACACACACAAAACCTCTGTAAAATACAAAAATACATTTCTGAGCGTCAGGAGGATATGATGGACCATTCAATTCTAATTTCTTAATGACCTTCCCTCTGTCATCTATATATAGGTAAGCAAATGGCAGACTTGTGTTTTAACATTGCTCCCCTCATCTACTGAGACCACTATGCCAAGATTATATTAGATTGAAGATCACATTCTGATGCAATTAACCAGTGATGTAATGGATGTGTTGTGCAATAGTCTGGCAATCATATTATTTACTCTGAAGTCAATATTCATTCCTATGTTCACCTAGATGTCCTCCAGCACTTTTTGGCAATAATTAATTACATCAGTTATTTACTTAAATCAATTTACCTATAAGTTTAGAATTAAACTGCAGTAAAAGTTAATGTTCTGCATTCAAAATTGGTATGTATTTGCTCTTTGTACTTAAGCACTGACTGTAAAATATACAGCTATGCTAAAAGATATAATTACATTTCCATTTGTTCTGTCCCTTTAATCATCTTTTAAAGCGTTAGTTTCATAGATGAATACAGCAGTTTATTCTTATACTGTTGGAGTGAGTAAAGAGAAAAACTGGTATATATAACAACACATTATAATATATTTATTTGCATTTTATTAATTTAAATTAGCATTGTTTTTTTCTCTGCTCTGAGCAACCCTATCAGGATAGCCGCTGCCTTCTGCCACCTTTTAACCCCTGCCTAAGATAGACACAGCACTCATCTTCCTGAACCAGGCTCCCCAGACTTCCCTTCAGCCTCCTGCTCCACTGGTTCTCCCCAATCCTCATGCTTCATCGATGCATCCATGGTCTCCTGGCCCACCGGATCTGCCTTGTTCTTCTGAGTCATAGCCCAAATCTTTGGGCTCTGCCCTACTATCCCTCGGCTCCACCATGACCGTCCATCCTTTCCACTGGCATCCCTAGTCCTTCCACCTCAGTCCTCAGTCCTTGGCTCCACCAGTGTCCTCGTTCCCACTTGCTAAAACCGAGTCTTCTGATCTCTTGGCTCCAACAGTGTCCTCTGTCCCACTGGCTCCACCTCAGTTCTCTGATTCCTTGACTCCAACAGTGTCCTCAGTCCCACCTGCTCCACCTTAGTCCTCCAATCCCTTGGCTCCACTAGTGTCCTTAATCCCATCGGCTCCAGCTCAGTACTCAGATCCTTTGGCTCCAACAGTGTCCTCGGTCCCACTGGCTCTTCATCTCAATCCTTCGATTCCTTGACTCCAACAGTGTCCTTAGTCCCACCAGCTCTACCTCAGTTCTCTAATCCCTTCGCTCCACCAGTGTCCTCATTCCCACTGGCTACAACTGAGTTTTCTGATCCCTTGGCTCCACCATTGTCCTTAGTCCCACAAGCTCCACCTCAGTCTTCTGAACTCATGGCTTCAACAGTGTCCTCAGTCCCACTGGCTCCACTTCAGTTCTCCTATTCCTTAACTCCAACAGTGTCCTCGGTCCCACTGGCTCCACTTCAGTTCTCCCATTCCTTAACTCCAACAATGTCCTCGGTCCCATCTGCTCTACCTTAATCCTCCGATCCCTTAGCTCCACTAGTGTCCTTAAACCCATCGGCTCTACTTCAGTACTCAGATCCTTTGGCTCCAGCAGTGTCCTCTGTCCCACTGGCTCCATCTCAGTCCTCCGAACCCATGGCTTCACCAGTGGCCTCGGTTAAAAGTGATGAAAATCAGCAAGTCAAGATGGCACAGACGGAAGGTATTCTAATGTTGTATTATCTTACTCAAGCATTCCAATATGCAAATATTTTTATAACAACATTAGCTCCTTAAAATGAAAAAAAAGAGTTATCAACATAACTGATATTCAAAATGGTAAGATAGCGCTGCTTTGTTCACATTTCGTACATCTGTATATATCTTGAATCATCTGCCCTCCTCAGAGGTGTAGCATCACCTCCTTCCCCCCTATAGCCCAGTGTTTGAGTTCTCCTTTGGCAGTTATTGTCTGTGCATGTTCTTTGCTAGCTGTTATGTTCATGTATTTACACTGGATTGTATTCTTGAACTGTGTTCTTGTTTGAAATAAGGCTGCAATAAGATTCATGCATCAACTACGCCTTGCAACCATGATAAAGTCCAACATTAGTATAGTTTTTGATATGCTGGTTTTAAGTCCCTGAGAATTCTGTATTTGTTTGATTTGTATTACACTGACATAAATGTATATTGTAACGGAATGTACTGTAGGTACCAAAGTTCTAAAACTTCAGAAAAAAAAAAAAAAAAAATTGTGTAAACTAGTGAATTTGGGAAATATACCAATATGAAAATAAAACAGACATTATAAACTTTTAAAGTATTGTCATAATTTATCTTCATTTGGTTCTGTTTTCCACAATTTATATACATGATTAAGTACGATTTGATTGATTTATCAGTAAATCATGCAACTAATTAAGTTTTTTTTTTTTTGTTATATTTTTAAATCAATGCAATCATCAAACTCTCCTAGCTAAAGTGGGCATCTAGACCAAATTTATATATAACAAAACCAAAAAAAAGGTTGCACTCTAAAGGCTTTTAGTCAAAATGTCTGTGATATTTTACTTTCCCTTATACCATTTTAAAAATGACATGTATTTAGAGTGCAGACTTATGTTTGTTAAAGATAAATATAAGATAATAATCATATATAATATATAAGCTAAAATAAAATATTAAAAATAATGCTTTATGCTTTTATTATGATAGAACAGAAGTAGTGACAGGAAGTGATAAGAGAGGAGCTAAGGGAACAGGATCAGGTAAGGACAACAAATGGGGACTTGAACTTGGGTCGCCAGAAGTGCAGTTGCACAATATGTTGTTCCCCAATGGTTGATTGTTTTTATTCAAATAAAAGCCCTTAATTTAATTGAAATATCATCAAATATGATGTGATGCGGGAACTTCTTTAAACATCTGTAATCTGTTAATTGTAAGGTGACTCAGAAATATGCTCTATGCTGGGTTTTGTTATTACATTACTACAGTCTTTTATCATCAACATTTTAAGTGGCCATGCAGTGAATGCCCTTTTACAAATAAACAAATACATTTGTGCTATAAATCATTTGTTGTTATTGTATTATTACTGCAGTATAAGTCTGCAAATCAGTATTAGCTGTATTTCCTTCTACAGTGATGCCATTTGGACTACATGGTGCATCTGTGTTCTTTCAACAGTTTGTTGCTTGATTATGTCTTACAAAGTATGTAATACTTTTGCGCAGTTCAACTGGATTGTATAAACTTTTACAGTACTTTCTGGATGATGAATAAAGCTCATTAGAGAAGCTAGAAGTGTTTGTATCAACGCAATATGAAGTTGGGGTACACTTTTTCTTAGAATACAATAAAATAAAAATCTCAAACTTGTATTTTAAAGCAAAAATGTGACTTTCAGATTTTACCACATAGAATGCAAATACAGAAACTGTTATAGCTTCTTGGGATTTCAAGTTTTAATTTTTGCAAAGCAGTGGGACACCAGATGCCATGGCAAATGAAAAATGACCAGTTTTATGGTTTATTCATGGACTGTGTACGTTTTCATATTGTACACACACACACACACGTAATGGTGATATCATATGTTATCTGTGTTTTATCTCACATATTGGAAGCAGATGTTGGGAAGCAGATGTATCAGCAGTTTGATTGAATATTGTGGGGGGCCAAAATAATTACAGATTTAAACCTAGTTTGTATACATTTATATATAATATTTACAATGACATAATGGATAAAACATGCATTAAAAATGAAGAACATATCATACTACAGCAGATCATATTTAAAGCTTATGCATGCACTGTAAATGCTGTTTTTTCTTGCTGAGCATGCATATTTTCTTGCTCAGCATGTGTTAAATTAGAAAGTGGTCATGTTTAGCAACCCAGAAATGTAGCAACAATGAAAAATGGGGCTCAAGTTTTCATTATAAGAAGAAATGATACACTGTGCATTCTCTAAACATGCTGTTGTTGCTAGGAGGCCATTGCTTGATCCCAGTTTGGTTAACTGCATTCATATTATTTAAAGAGACTTTCCAGCGTTGAGCAGAATATGGGGACCATGATGATAGATCTTTTTTAACACTAATTTCAGTTAAAATACGCATATATAAATATAATGATAAAGAAGACTATTAAATAAAGATAATAATTCCAATTTTATTATAAATCTGCTGTTTTGCTTTAAAGAGAATTCTGAAGTGCTGTACTTGTTGTCACACTTTTTCAACCACTGAATATCTGGGTTTATTTTTGAAAGTCAATTTCTATAAAGTCTTGACTACAAAAGCTGTATTTGCCTGTATTTGGCCAGGACAAGATACAGTTTATTTAACACACATTGGCTTGTGGGAAAGCTGCCATTAAGCTGCCAATGAATAGTCTTTTAGAAGACTTTTAAAAGACTTTAAACAGTAATAGTTATATGTATGAAACAGCAAAAATGAAACCATTACATGCAACAAAAATGTGTATAGCATTTAAAACTCTGACAACAATAGATTTTTGTAAAAAATAATAATAATAATAATAATAATAATAATAATAATAATAATAATAATGTCAGTTAATTGTGAAATAACAAAAAATAAAAATTCCAAATACAGATACAAAAACTGTATAATTTTTTTTTTTTTTTTTAAATCAATACAAAAAACCCCTTTATTTTAAAATTGCAATATAATCACATCTGAGCTCAATGCACTATATTAAAATAATAGTGCATTGTGCTCAGATGTGATTATATCGTAATTTTAGTTTGGAGAACAAATTCACAAACAATTTCTCTAACAATAATTATTCTAATATACGGGGGGTTGAATGTTTAAATTCAACATACAAAATGTGATTAGGTTCAGAACCAGACAGTTTTCTGAGATATGGATCATCCCCATGTGACTAGCCCCTACGTTTCCTTTATGGGTTTAGTGCATAGATGAAATTAATAATAATCAAGATAATGATTGGACTATGAATGTCAATGTCAAAAGAAAGGATTTTGAAAAAGGTAAAAATAATCAGTTTCTGACTGACCAGTGATTTGTTTGTGTAGTTTTGTAGCGCCCTCTGCTGGTAATGCAAAAACACAACTAATAATATCATTCTAGCAGCAGAGGTTTGCTGATCTCACTTGAGCCAGCTGTAATGCTTAAGTCATGTTATGTCATGTCGTTTTTATTGCTGTTTTCTCATTGATTGATAAGGCTAGAATGCTTTCGATATTGTGTACAAATAAGAGTGATGAGAGGTTTTTTTTTTTTTTCCCTGGCTCTTTTTTTCCAATCCCTCTTTTGACCAACACAATAAATATAACAGAGATATAAGCATGCTACAAACACAATTAACACAAATATAAAACACCATCAATAACACAAATTTCTGTTTAAGCATTCTTTTAATAAGCACATTTATTAAGTGTTATCCCTCCTCTAGAGGATATAGTTTCTGACATATCAAAATGTTGCTATGCAACAAAAAAATTTATCCCCTATGGGAGCTATGCAGTGATTTGGTGAACAGCTGGTCACACATTATAGTAACTAGAACACTGTGCTGACCAATCATAAGCCAAAACATTTATTTGTCATTCACATTTCCTGTTTTATTTCTCATCTTTATTATGTCTGATCCTCTATAACAGGTCAGCCACAGACCAAACAGTTTCTACTGTAACATTTTCTTGTGCAAGTCCATAATAAATATTGCCGTTTTGGAAGGGCCATTTTGTATAGCCACTAATCAAAACATCTCTGAACATATTTTTACAGTTATATTCAATTAGCCAATGCTTTTATCTGAACGACAAATGAGGAATACAAGAGATTCATCTTGCAAGGTATAACACCACCGACAGAAGAGCACTTTAGCCAATGGTATATGAAAATTATTTCCAATTTGTTATTTATTTAGCACATCCTATCAAATGGAAAACAAAATTCATTATTTATCAATCTTACAAATTAAATCTCTATTAAATAATTCTGGTTTAAAAAACAACAACTGTAGAATGACCCATGATGCAATCAGGATTTTCAACAATCCATTAAAAAAAGATTGCTTCTGACAATATTTCCACACATCTGGGAAAATGCATACTGCATATCACTTATTCACAAATACATGACATTCTGCTTTTTGTTTTAACCAGTGCAATGACTGACAATCTATAAAATATTATGGGTCACCAACCCAAAACCTGATAAAGCACCAACCAAACGCTGTATATCCAAAAATGTAGGCTAAAAAACATTTGCTGCGATGAATGTCTGTAGCTAATATACGTTTAAAGGAGTGTGAGGACACACAGATTTGTCCATTTTACTTACAGCTGTGTAACTGAGTAGTCTCTACTAAACTCAAAGCTCCTTCTACATTATTGGACACTGATGGGAAAAAAGGATGCTGGGTAATTTATTAGGAAGAAAAGGAATGACATCTGTCTGAAAGTCATATCACTGGACTTCCTTTTCAACATCCAGATCCTCTTCCTTCACCTACAAGGTTAAAGGGACAAAAGTTTAGTTCAGAAACACTTCATAACTTACTAACCACAGGGGGAAAATTTGTTTCCCAAAAAATAGTATTCTGCCATTCTTTACTCAGCTTCATATCATTCCAAATTGTATGACTTTCTTCTGTGAAACGTAAAAATGATATTTTGAAAAATGGTTCAGATTTGGTTCCCACTGACGTCCATTGTATGGCCAAAAAGTACAATGGATGTTCTTCAAGACATCTTCTTTCATGTTCCACAGAAGATCGTACAGGTTTGGACCAACTTGAGAATTGTGTCAGCATTTACTCACTCTAATTTCTGAGCAGACTATTCGTTCTTAACTCCTCACCTGCTCGACTCCTTCCACCTCGGGAACGTAGAACTGCAGCATGTTCTGGATGCCGTTCTTCAGCGTGATGATGGAGCTGGGACAGCTGGTGCAGGAGCCCTGCAGCTTCAGCTTTACAATACCGTCCTCAAAACCTCGATACAACACGTCACCACCGTCCTCCTGCACTGTGGGCCTGAAGTGAATTAAAAAGAAAAAATCAGGATTATGATTACGACTTCACACTGCACTGACAGATGCAGAGCAACGGCAACAGTCATCAGATGGCATTGTGTCACTCCTTAGACAATCCAAGACCTGACAAATGCCGATTCAGCTGGTGAAAATGAGCTGAGTAATGCCAACACACCAACAGCGGTAACACTAATCCAACAAAACCAAATAAACGTGCCTTTTGCTGTTTTTCTGTGTCTGTTGTAAAACTGCATTTAAATAAGTTCTCTAAATTTTAATAATGCTCAAGGTTGCATTTATTTGATTAGAATACAGTAAAAACAGTATTACTGTTAAATATTGTTATAATTTTAAATAACTTTTCTATTTGGTATTTTAAATTCTATTTTATTTCTATTTTAAAATGTAATTTATTCATGTGATAGCATTTATTAGAAACACAAATAGTTTGTAACATCATAAATGTTTTCACTGTCACTTTTAATAAATTGATTGCATCTTTGCTGAATAAAAATAGTATTTTCTTTTTTAAAAATTCGTTTTTTGTTTGTTTTTTTTTTTTGTTTTGCTTTGACCTTGTTTTGGTCAGAAAAATACGTCCAAGATGGCAGACGAAGCAAGAGAAATGTTGACTATAAATACATTTTATTTAATATTTAAAAAGTTTCAATATTTATACTTTACTAATAATAAAAATCAACCTTTTACCCAATATTTGTGCTACTTTATGTATAGTTATGCTCATTCAAGTATTGTGTTGTCAGCTTCACACCATGTTAATACTAAGTTGTTGCCTATAAAGAGTGTTATAAATCAATCATTTATGTGAAAATTCACTTTTGCATGTTGTTTGGACATAAATGTGCGTTGGCAGTGTGTGTTAGCCAGAATGCGGCTAATAAGACAATCGACTTACAGCTATATGATCCGTAATTCATAACCGCGTTCATTATGAGCAATGCAGTAAGTTGAGTGTCCTAAACCCTAACAGCAGTGTACTGTATATTACGCTGCTGTCACTTAATACCCAGATGAAATATACCCATGCAATTTCTTTCCCAGCTGTTTACCTTCACAAACATAACCGGCTGTGTTTTTGCAACTTATGCGTGCTTTTTAACATAAACTTCTGTGTGAAAGAGAACACCTCTGAAACCAGAACGACCTTTGTGATTGACTGTACAAATAGATTTGACGAGAAACCTGGTCTCCAGGCAGTGAAATGCCGATTTGCAGTTATTATTTCATGTTAATATGTTGAACTGTGCAGTAAAATCATATCCTATATATTGTATTATAGTATATCGTATTGACAAGTCATCAACTAAATATTTACCATCTTAAATTCTGCATAACTGAATGTTAAATAAACACTGTCAAAAAAGTTTTTCAATTAGACGATATGACGATATATATAACATTGACATAAGTGATCACCGGGGTTTAGTCCAACCTATTTTGTATTACAAAATGAGTTCACAGGCAATTTTTTTTTTTATTTATTTTCCCTGGCGTCAAAATCAGACACATATAAGTGTAAGAAAACACGATTTCTGGCTGCATCAATATCCATTGACCACTGGATATTTGTTAAGTTGTTAGAAACATATCAAGTTCAGCAACCTTTAGTTTAAACTGATTATCGTTTGTTTTACTCGCGTTTTCGCATCTTTCCTATTAAATCCATTCACTCTGAAGGCTCTTTTGCCACTCAGTCCGGCTGAGGGGGCGTGTCCCGGCTGGAAAGTGACATCAGTGCATACCCTCTATTCTGATTTGCTGCTCATTTTTTTATTATTATAAACATTTATTATTATTATTATTATTATAAACATTTATTATTAGGTTTCTTTGATGAATAGAATGTTCAGAAGAACAGCATTTATCTGACATAGAAATCTTTTGTAACATTATAAATGTCTTTATCATCACTCTGATCAATTTAAAGTGTCTTTGCTAAATAAAAGTATTAATTTCTACATTTTTTTTTTAAGATAAATGCTAATCTTTGGATCTTTCCATTCATCAAAGAATACTGAAAAAAAACATGTACTCAAATATTGTACATGTTTTAAATATTGATAATAATAATAAAATGTTTCTTGAACAGCAAATCAGCATATTAGAATGATTTCTGAAGGATCATGTGACACTGAAGATCGGAGTAATGATACTAAAAATTCAGCTTTGATCAAGGAAAATAAATTACATTTTAAAATATACTCAAATAGAAAGCAGCTATTTTAAATTGTAATAATATTTCACAGTATTAATGTTTTACTGTATTTTGGATCAAAGAAATGCAGGCTTGGTGACTTCTTTTAAAAAAAAAACCTTACTGTCCCAAAACTTTTGACTGGTAGTGTATGTGCAATCATGTGTATATTTATGCATAATGTAAGCTGCTGTCTATGTATAGTGTTACAAATCAACAATTTCTGTGGTTCTGTTTCATTTGGGATGCTGGCTATAGACAACTGTCTACACTGCACCACTCAATCTTTGAGATTTGAGAACATTTATGATTTGTATACCACATAAAAAAGTTAATTTAAGGGCTCCATTAAACATAACAGCAAAAGTACAAAGATTTACCGCGTTACCTTATGCGTGTGTCCAGTAGTTCTTTAATCATGGCCACCACCTCATCATCGTCCTCAGAAGGAGCTGCAGATGTGCGGCACATACAACATTTTCAATGACCTTGGATTTAGTGAGGATGTCAAGATGAGAAGTAAACAAGGGACGGTAATGTTTAACCTGTGTCGGCACGTGGAGCATCTGCCTCATTGACAACAGGAAGCCCAGAGGTGAAGAAGTCCATAATGGTGGCGAAGACGTCCGGCTTGATCACTTTCCACTCTGTTTCACCATTAGCCTGAGGGATAGAAAGACAGAATGCTTGAAAATTAAGTGAAATTAAAATGTGGTGTTTAAGGTATTAAAAAATGCTGTTTACCTTAGTAATGGTTATGAAGTCGGGGCCGAAGAAGACACTCTTGACTCCATCTATTCTGAACAACTGCCTGAGGAATGAAAACAGCATAAGCACTGGCAGGAAGCCCTTCAGGTTCTGCTATAAATACAGTTCAGCAAAACGCACAGCAACATTCTCACAAACAGATGTCTGGATTTATAGCTGTTGTAAGCATTTTTTGGTATACCACACATAAAACAAACTCAACTGCATGACAGATATTGTTGAAATGGGCTTCCTAAGAAAACAGATATTAATTACATACGGTGTTTGTTTTGGCAAGCATCAATTTTACTACGACTCATGAGTCATTCTACACTCTAGGATACATTTCATGTCCTTTGATGATAATAGTATTAAGTTTTCTTCATAAACATATATATTTTTTCCCATTAAGGGAGAGCAAATTATAATGTCAAACAAATTTTGTGCACATTATATTTCCGTTTACTAAAAATTGTCTTTCATGTCTTTATACAGTTTTACAGTTTTTACAGTTACAATTACAGTTTTTTTGAAGTGTCCGTTTTTTAAATTAGTAGGTCTCAGTTTCAAAATAGTGAATTAAAAAATGTTAGTCAACATTATCAAATTTATTTAAGATATAAATACATTAGAAATGTATTAAAAATGGTTTATCACAGCTCCATATGACCGGCATCACTGCAGTAATTTTATGATCCAAACATACATACAACCTGATTAAACTTCTTTCTTTCAAAAAGAATAACTTCTGAAGATTTTTAATTATGACTGATAATGTATAAGCAATTACATTAGCCTCTAGAAAATAAACACAGTGCAAAAGTGTATGGTTTGGATGAAATACAAAATCTACCTTGCCAAAGGTGAACAATAAGCATCTCTAGGCCCAGCGAAGTCCATAGTTCCTGTTTCAAGCACCACACGACCAGGAAGAAACTTCAGGCTGTTTGGGTTTGGAGTGTCTTGGGTCTGAATAAACATGTTTCTGACTGAAGAAATTAAAGAAATGTTAGGATCCATTCCAACCAAACACTTTATTGTAACATGCAACCTAAACCATGCTAACACTTACTGAACATAGTGGTTGTTTGCTGTGGAATTGGACTTCTAGCCACTTTGTGAAGGGCTGGTCTGGTGAGCCCCGTTCCATGGTAACTGCATACAGGATACCTTTAAGCACAGAAAACTATATGTATTGTAATTCTATTGTAATTGTTATTATAATATATACATATATAATCACTTTCGTTATCATTGATGACTTGGGTAACTTAGGTAAGCAAGGTTCCTTGTTTGACAAACACCCCGTTATTATTGTGGTTTTCAAGGTTTCAGCTATAAAATTTTGGTGGAGATTATGTTCACTATGATCATTTTTGCAACTGGACTTATTTTTGTAACCAGCTTTTGCAGTAATTTTGCCAGAGGCCAGTCCAGAAAATTAACAACATATGTTCAAAAGTGTATAAAACAGTGTTAATAACAATGTATTAACTTATACTGAATATTTATGATTTTGTTTGTCCAATGAGTACCCTGCATCTGCGTCATCAGACCTTGTCAGTGACACTTTAAATATTACGAAACTCTTTAAAACGCAAACGCTTCACGTGACTCTAAACAGAAATGCAGACTCATGCAGAAACACAAAGCATCATAGTACAGTAACGACTCACGATCTCGTTAAAAGTGCAGACAAATTTCGTCCAACACCGACGGTCCTGTACGCAGCCATGTTTGTGAGAGCATGAACTCTGTGTGACGTCACATCCTGCATCTTATGTGGGGCGGAAATCAAACAGGTTTATCATTATATAGATCAGTGGTTTTAACAACAAAAATATTGTGTATTTAGGCCCAAACATTTTCCGCCTGAACTGCACCAAATATTCTTTCCACCGGTGTTATATTTTTATATTTTTCATGTGTTACATGAATAGAGATACGTTTAAGGGTGAATGTGTATTTGTAGAAAACTGATTACAGTAAATTCAATAAAATTTAGTAGTTTTTATTTATCCCTTTAATTATTTATTTATTTAAACACGTCTCGTTCTGTAGGGCACTACATCACACAAAAACATGCTGGATTTTTTAATTGGGTGGGCCTGCATAAAACAAGGTGGGCAAAGTGTAAGGAAACTGCATGTCAAATTGCTAAAATACAACACAGCACAAAACAGCAAATAACAAACAACAGGGCAATACAATCCTATTGTATTTATTTAGTTTGTCTTGGATTTTATTAGATTCTTAGAATGCTATTAAGCTATTGTTGAATTATTTAATAGAACCTCAAGATATAAAATTGCGTTTGTAATGTCCACAGGAAATCACAAAATCAACAACACTGGGTTTCCCCTTGTCTGTATTTTTTCCAGATAGGCTGTCAGGTTGTGTGGGGATTTATTATTATTATCATTATTATTTATTTATTTTTTACTACGATTTTTTAGGTTACATCATTACGTCAATTTATGTGTCTTTATGTGTATTTAATAAACCCAGAAAAACTACGTATTACATAACGAAAAATTGTTTAAAGACATAGAGCCAATGGGGGAGCTATTGACAAATGAATTATACAGTGGCGCCCTCTAGTGACTCAGAAATGCAATGTCAAATTCAGCCATTTCAGAACATTTATCTACTTATACTTAAGTTTGTGCGCTATAAATGTTTAAAATCGCAATGGCTGTATAGAAATAATAAAATATAATAAACAAAATATTCTTTTTGCACCGTTCAAAAAAAATACAGTGTTTTATATGAACAGTTCAACAAAGACTGTAAATCTGCAGTGAAGATGTATGACCTATTTAATTAGCATGTAAATTTAATTAACAAGTAAGATACTATATAGTATTTACTTTAGTGTAGCCACCAACAACCAAACCACAAGCTCTACTCTTCAGCACAAAATATAATTTTAAGATATTTTCAAAACTAACATTTCTTTCTTAATTTGTCTTAATTTTATACAGTATATTTTTAATATAAAATTACAAAAACATATTTATAGATTCACAGTTTAACATTTTGGTACATTGTATTTAAATATCCATAGCAAATGGCAAATCCAGTGAGAAACATATAATAAATAGATGTTTTATTTATTTTATTTTATTTATTTATTTATTTATTTTGCATACAAAAGGCCTGCTGATGGAAGTACAGGAGAAAACTCTTCTATGTTGGCTTAAAGTGTTAATACATGTGAGTTGTCCTTGAAAAAAATAAATAAATAAATAAATACATTCACCGTTTATAATTTATTTTTTATTATGCATATAATCATATTAAATCCATATAAACACAACATGCATGAATATTAAATATTCACAAATATTCCATTAAGCATATAAATATGCTGCATAAATGCTTTAAGCTGCCTGGTCCCAACTGCTGCTCTTTGATTTTGTTTCCCATATGCTCCTTTTTCTCTGGAGGCGACCGCTGGCCCACACCTGCATGGTCCTGTTGAAGGAACAGACATGATGATGAAACGCTGAGCAGATTTAATGAATGATTCTCAAAGAAAATCTAAAGACATATTACTTCTACCATGAATTCTATTATTTTTCAATACAGGGATGCAGAAAACAGTACCTTTAGTGTTTTTAAATAAGCCTAAATAAAACTGAGAGATTGAAGGGACTAACCATCTTCAGGGTGAGCTGGGACCTGGGCTAAGGGGCTTGATGTTTCTGCTCCCCAGTTTAGGCTTCAGTGGCACTTTGTCCATTACCACACCCAGCTTTTTATGTGGAGATGGTTCACAGACATTTGCATTGTCCTGCTGAAGGACCAGACATAGCCATGCAATGGTGGGCAGGCTTAAAAAAATGCTTCTTAAATTCATATCATTTTGAAATATAATATGATAAGATATCGGACAGACAACCTAAACAACTTAGTAGCTTAGGTAACAGCAGTGTTTAACTTTTAGAATAAACCTGAAAATAAGTAAAAATGATGAAAAGGACTTACTGATGCTTTCTGCTGCCTCCGCTGTTTCTGCTGCTGTCTCCACTGCTCCCTCCGCATCTTCCTCTGCTGCTCCGTCATTCTGGGATTTGCTCCCTGTTGTGGGGAACCTCTGGTCTTACGTGCTCCCTGTAGGGTACCAGAATGCACAGGCACAATGTTTGAGGTCCTGGGTAATGCCTGGGTGGCAGAGGCAGACATGCTCTGATGCTCAGCAAGCCTCCGTTTTCTTGTTGTTGTGGTTTCCCTGTGGGGACTTGGAAGCCATGGGAGCACCCTGTGCAGGAGAGGCTTGAGGCTTCCGCTGCAGCAAGTCCTGCTTCAGCAGCTCAGGTTTTTGCCTCTTTGGGGTCTTTTGAGGTACGGCTGTTCCCTTCACGTAAGAGGCTCGAGCTGACAACTGCAGCAACTCCTCGCTCAGTGGCTCAACTATCTTGAGCCTGTTCTGCTCTAGGGTCTTGTTGGGCACCAGTGCTCCCTTCAGAGAAGAGGCTCGAGCCGACAACTGGAGCAGCTCCTTGCTCAGCGGCTCAGGGATTTTGAGCCTCTTCTTTCTGGGGTCTTTTGGGGCACAGGTGCTCCCTTCAAAGAAGAGGCTCGAGCCGACAACTGGAGCAGCTCCTTGCTC
>JAHKKF010537079.1:18566-39010 GCA_019740295.1 Labeo calbasu
GTGCTCCCTTCAGAGAAGAGGCTCGAGCCGACAACTGGAGCAGCTCTTTGCTCAGTGGTTCAGGGATTTTGAGCCTCTTCTTTCTGGGGTCTTTTGGGGCACAGGTGCTCCCTTCAAAGAAGAGGCTCGAGCCGACAACTGGAGCAGCTCCTTGCTCAGTGGCTCAGGGATTTTGAGCCTCTTCTTTCTGGGGTCTTTTGGGGCACAGGTGCTCCCTTCAAAGAAGAGGCTCGAGCTGACAACTGGAGCAGCTCCTTGCTCACCGGCTCAGGGGTTCTGAGCCTTTGCCTCTCTGGGGTCTTGTTGGGCACCGGTGCTCCATGAACAGAAGAGGCTTGAGGCTTCTGCTGAAGCAGATCCTGCCTCATTTGCTCAGGGATCTTCATTTATGGCACCTTTGGGGCAGGCACAGCTTCTCTTTGAAGAGACTGGGTGCACATGGGTGTGTCTTGAGGAGACACTGTGGGCACTGGTGCTACCTGTGGGGACCTTGCAGGCACAGGTGCTCTCAGTCCAGATGCGGCCTTTAGAAGATCCTGCCTCAGATAGTCAGGGACCATGAGCTTTCCTCTCCGTTTGGAGCCAGCGGTCACAGGTACTCCCTTTTGGGAACTGACAGGCTCAGGTACTACCTGAGGCTTCTTCTGCCTC
This sequence comes from Labeo calbasu, assembly GCA_019740295.1. Taxonomy (NCBI): domain Eukaryota; kingdom Metazoa; phylum Chordata; class Actinopteri; order Cypriniformes; family Cyprinidae; genus Labeo; species Labeo calbasu. The sequence continues at coordinate 19,218 of JAHKKF010537079.1, forward strand.
CACTCTTGCTGTTGCCTTTCCTGCTTAGTGGTCTTCCATGTGTTATTTGAGAATGCCGAGTCCCCACTCTCAGCCTTCTCAGACCCAGCAAGCACAGGTGCTCCCTGAGACTTCTTCTGCCTCCACTTCTTCTGGTGCTCCGTGGTCTTCATTGTCACATCTAAAAATACTGAGTGCGAAAACTCAGCCTTCTTGGATGCATCGCTGAAGACCACAGAAGAGGAATGTTCCCTCTTCTTGGTATAGGTAGGCACAGGTGCTCTCTTTTGGGACTTGGGAGGCAAGGGTGCACCCTGTGTCTTCTTATGCCTCCATGGCTTCTTGGTCTTCAGGGTTTCATCTGGCAAGCCTGAGTCCAGGGACTCAGCCTTTTCAGATTCATCCCCAAAGACCAGGGATGTGGGGCATGAAGTTTCTCCCTCCTCCACTGATCCCCACTACTGCACTGAGGTGAGATCCCCATACTCAGGCTCTTCAGATACAGGAGAAGAAACCTCCACTATTGCCCTCCACCACCCTGCGGCAAGGGCAGCAGTGAGCTCATCTGAGAGCTCAGGAGATGAGGACTGCACTGCACTCTCAGGAAAACTGGTGGGGATTGATGACATACTCATTTTGATGTTTGATGTGATGGTAAAATATAATCCAAATAAGTAACAATACACAATACTGACTTTGTCTTCTCTAGCTGTAAAACACTATGACAGAAGGGGAAACAGCTGAGTTGAGTAAACATAAGAATCTGGATTTTTATTTATTTATTTATTTTATTTATTTTTTTTTTTTGTGGCCCATAACAAAGAAGGCAGCAACAGAAACAGTCAAGTTCTGAGTCTCTGGCCGATAAGGGAGAGATGTTCACAGTTACAACCATGCCCTGAGTCTCCAGCTTTTGAGGCAGCAACAAATATGACCTCTTTCTGAGCCTCCAGCCTGTACGAAAGCATTTTGGGACATACAGATATTTGCAACAAGGTTAAGGTACGGTCGAGCAAATCTTCACTTCAAGGTACTTTCATCTGCGTGTTCCAGATTAAGGATAATGGACTTCATTGGTGCCCTGATCTTGAACTTACAAAATGTAGTTTAAATGCAGCTTCAAAAGGCTCTAAACAATCCCAGCCGAGGAAGAATATAAAGCTAAACGATCTGTCATTTTTTTCGGAAAAAACAATTTTGTATACTTTTTAAGTACAAAAGCTCGTGTAGCACAGGCTCTGGGATGCGCGTCCCTGACACTACGTACTATTGAATCATGTCGAAAGGTCACACGGAACTACAGACCCAGTGTTTACAAAGCGAATGCGCAAAGACTAAGAAACTGCAAGTAAGTTTGTAAACGCTGTTTACAAACAAAAAGGTACAACGATGTCCTCCTCTCAAGTTGTAGGAGAAAATAAGTTGGAGTTTTTCACCATACTCAGTACACAGACGATGAACTTACACGTGATTTGTAGTAGTGATGGGAAGTTTGGATCATTTTACCGACTCTGACCTTTGAGTCTTGTTCTGCAAAATTAACAAATCTTTTTTCGAGTCATTTCGATCATTTTAGCAAAATATATTTAAAATGTTATGTGTTACTTCCCTAACACATCTACTGCTTACACAAACGTTGATCACACTACAAACAAGACAAAACCATAATGCTGTAAGAAACAGAAAAGTTTAATTCATTGTTTACCTGGGTCTTTAGTCTATGATTAGCTCACCTCACCTTTTATCTGACAAGTTTTCGGGTTTGAGTCGTTCGTTCATCACGTAACAGCCCCATAAGATGAACGAATGACTCGAAAACCCCAAAGACTCGAAACAGTACAGAACCTAATAGGATGTTGCGAATACACGACTGAACAAATCATTCCCAGAGATGACTCGTTCTTCCCGAGTCACATTAAAGATTCGTTCAAAATGAAGGAATCGTTCAAGAACGACCCATCACTAATTCGTAGCATCATGGATGCGCATCCCAGAGCCTGTGCTACATGAGCTTTTGTGCTTAAAAAGTATACATTTTTTTTATTTTTCGAAAAAATCACAGATTGTTTCGTTAGATAAGACCCTTCTTCCTCGTCTGGGATCATTTAGAGTCCTTTGAAGCTGCATTTAAACTACATCTTGGACATTCAAAATCGGGGCACCAATGAAGTTCATTATATGGATGAAAATCCTGAAATGTTTTCCTCTAAAACCATAATTTCTTTATGACTGAAGACAGAAAGACATGAACATCTTGGATGACAAGGGAGTGAGTAAATTATGTGTAAATTGCTGTTCTGGAAGTGGACTTCTCCTTTAAGGTTTATAAAAAAGTAAGTTAACTTTAACAGTCATGGAAGGATGAGAAGCTAGTTATTGTGAAAGGGATGTGGTGAAATGAAAAACTTACCCTAGAAAAAAACTTTCGCCTCTATCTTTGGACTTCAATGTTGGCGCATGTACTTCAAATTTCCCACGAGAGAAGAGGGCATTAGCATGTGTGAAGCAAATTTCACAGATCAGACTTGTTGTGCATGCTATTTAAATTATTTAAGGTGTTTCAAATGTACCCCTGTACCAACTGTACCCGGTCTACCCTAAATATCATTCATCCAAACCTCCTCCAGAGACTGTGACGTCGTATATTATCAGTATATGATTTTCTAATTTAAAATGGATGTTATAGCTGATCAGTTAAGAGCAAATAATTTAATTTGAGCTTTAATTTGAGGCATAATAAGGTTCTTCACCTTATTAATTTCAGTTTATATTTTCATAAAATAACATAACTCTGCCATAGCAGTACCCAACTGAATCACTTGCATCTATATTATTCTTTTTTTTATTCATGGTATTCATTTAGCTTTTGTGCATCTTTTGCTAATAAAATTCATTATATTACACTTGTTAGATATCCCACTAATTTTTCACATGAATCAGTTGACCAATTCCCTCCAGTCTGCATTAACTGTAAACATCTGAACAGCCGCTGAGTGGATTTTCATACTGCCAAAGTAAAAGTCCTTGACTTGTACCCCAAAGAGAGGTGGTCATCTGATGTACTCATAATCGCACCTAAGTGACTTGTGATCCAAAAATCACAACATCGGTGACGTGAGTACCCATCACTACATTATTTCGCCAAGGTGGGTGAAAGCAAAAAAAACTGTGAGGAGTAGAGTGAGGAATTTTTTTGGAGAAAAACTGATCCAAAAGGAGAGTTCATCACAGCTGAATACAAAGAAAACCCTAATAACTTCTACACATTGTTAGATCATGCTTCCACACCAGAAATATCAAATCCAGCCCCGGATGCCAGATCCTGCCAGAAAAATATCAATTTTGTCTGGTAACAGTCAATTACAACTAGTCAGCAAAATTTTCTAATACCCAAAACCTGTTAACAGCAAGTCTTGTTTGGTCCCCAAAACTGCATTAACTATGAGCCAAGAAGTTGACTGAGCAAAGCTTTTGAAGAGCAGAAGCAGAAGTCAAAGTGATGGTGATAAAAGCTGAGCAGAGTTTATTGAAAAGTCTTAGTTGCATATATATCAGTGCTCAGACTTCATCTGACCAGCACATATCCAACAAGAGTTATTATACCACAAACTACAGCGATGGAAAATTACTGCTTCACAACAACAGCCTGTGACATTAAAAACTTTAAAATGAAGACATTTTCTTATCTCTTGTTCATGTAGACAGCCATAAAACCACACAATCATAAGACTAAACAACAATGGAAAAATAATATAGAAAAGAACGATATAATATAAATGACTAATCGATTAATAAATCAATGAAATGAGTATATAAATGGCTAAAATGATTATTAAATGGAATAATAAACAATAAATGAATGAATGAATAATATAAAAGAAAGAAAACACAAATGTACGGTTATTCTCTTGAAGCAACAAACACAGTTTGCATTTGAGGATCTTAGACTGGATCACTGGTCTCACTTCATTCTTGAGTGTGCATGATGAAGGATCTATTAGAGAGATATGATGAATGGCAAGAAAGTGGAGGAGCACCGTGTGCCATAAATCTGTAATGTAATTTACTAACCTAAATCTGATCATTTAAGTTTGCTTTCCAGGACTGAATTTGTTTTATAGGCGTAAGATTTTTTTTTTTTTTTTCATTAGATTCAAACACAAGAATTATCATTGCAATTGTCATTCATTCAACCACTATTGTTATCATCATCCTTTTTGCATCTTGTGTTTAATCTTTTAAATCATTTGAAATGTTTTTCCTTTAATCATCTGAGCTGATCATTTGCTCAAGGCCCAAAACAAACATTCTAACCACTGATCAATTAAATGAAATAAAAAAGGTTTTCCCCTCCCTCAGAAATAACATATACTCATGAGTGATTGACAGATTTAATCTCTCTGTCTACATCTTGTTATTTAAAACATAAACTGGAAATTTCAAAAAGTGACATATGTATAGATGTATGAACACTCAGGTTGTCATTTGCAATGAGATGTTTCCGCTGTGTTTGGATCTGTTTTGGTAGGAAGATCGCTCAGCTCTCCTTCATCTGGAAGATATCAAAGACAAGATGTTCATAAAATTGCCATTTTCAAATTAAACCGTAAATTATTTATCACCTGAGAATTTAAGTTAATTTAAATAATTTAACAACACATTTGCATGTTCACATAAATAAAATAAAATAAAAATAAAAAAATCTGTGGTTGCCAGAATCATTTTGTAAAAAAAAAACAAACAAAAAAAAAAACACATTTACAGAATAAATTGCACAATTACAGTATAAAAACGTAATTTACAAACAAGAAAATCTTAATGTAAACCAATAACTAACCACACACTGCTACTAACACTGTTTTGTACTTTGTTTGTACATGTACAGACAACCACCATAATGCAGGTGGTAAAAGGGAAAGCTACATTAAATATCAAAGTTCACCACAAGTAGCTTTTCCATTTAACCACCTGCATTATGGTGGTATAGTATGCACTAATATACAGATGGTGCACAGAGTCATTCATGCCAATACAAAACACACAACACTTGAATAACACAATAAACATTCATTAAACAAGTAATTTTACAGATTTGTTCCTGTATTTTTTAAATATGAAAAATTACATGCAACCCATAATAATGCAACCCAGTTAAGGGTGATATCTGGTCCCTTAAGAGTTCTTCCTTATGAATTACTTCTTTTAGTATCCTAACGTCATATCATCATACTTTTTTTTTTTCGGCTGCTGGAATATTTCAGTTATTTTTTAACTATGAAAATGTACCATATTTTTACAGTATAGTTATTTTAGTTATTTTCCATTTTCTATATATATATATATATATTTATATATATATATTTATTTTTTATTTTTTTTATTTTTTTGGCACCCCAGCTTCCAGTTTTGACTGTAAATTATATGTTGATTTGTTCTTTTCTTCTTCTAAAAACTGTATAATTAACAGCATTTTACATTAAAATTACAAGAAAATCTGGTTAAATCTTTTTGTCACGAATCTGGCTTGTGGCCTTCGGTCCGCTCACCACCAGATGTCGCGCTATTATTCCACTGACATTCACATTACACAAATAGTCTAGAATACAAAGACTCGAACAAGACCGGACTAAAGAAACTAAATGGAGTGGCTCTGTAAAGTTGCTAACACTTTAAGAGTGCTAAACGCAATCCAGTACTCGGCGATAGGAAAGGGAAGTCCAAGGGTTATATAGTGTATCTGATTGGTTGCAGCTGTGTGTGTGTCATCAGCGCAATGGATGATGGGAAATGTAAACCGGGGTGTGGTGCAACAGTCTGTGTAATGTGAATGTCAGTGGAATAAGAGGGCGACATCTGGTGGTGAGCAGACCGAAGGCCACAGGCCAGATTCGTGATACTTCTACAGTTTTTCCCTGTATATAGTATGGGAACTTACTGGTAACATATTAACTTTTTTTTTTTTCTGTAGCATTTTTACATTTTACAGTTAAAATTACACTTGTTTTTTTTTGTTTGTTTTTACAGTTAAAAAAATGTATTTGGTGTTTTATTTTTACTTTTCAAGTGTTTTGTTTTGTATGGAAACCCTTTTCCGCCACTGAAAAAAAAAAAATTAAAAAGGTAATTGCGACTTTTTATCTCACAGTTCTTTTTTCTCACAATTTCGAGTTTACATCTCGCAATTCTGACTTTTCTTCTCAGAACTGTAAGATATAAATGCACAGTTGCAAATTATAATGTCACACTTGTGGATAAACTGTGAGAAATTGTGAGAAATAAAGTCAGAATTGTAAGATATAAACTCGCAATTCTGTTTTTTTCTGACTTTTTTTCTTGCAATTTCGACTTTGTATCTCGCAGTTATGACTTTTTTTCTCACAATTGTGAGATATAAACTCGCAGTTGTGAGTTATATAGTCCAGTTCTGAGGAGGAAGAAAAAGACTGAAATGTTCACAGAATTGTGAGTTTATACCTCACAATTCTGACTTCATTTCTCAGTGTATATCTCCAAAATTCTGACTTTATAACTCGCAATTACGAGTTTATATCACACAATTGCACCTTCTTAGAATTGCAAGTTTATATCATGCAATTCTGACTTTATTTCTTAGAATTGTGATTTTATATCTCACAATTCTGAGAAAAAAATAAATTTATTCAGTGGCAGAAACGGGGTCCCATAATTCTGATTGTTTTCATTGTAAAATTCTTTATATAAGGCTGCACAACTTGGCCAAAACATTATTTTGCAATTAATTTTTATTTATTTTCTTAATGTTTATTGTGATTTGGACTGGAAAATTTCGTATGAAACTATGTATATATATATACACACACATGAAGAGTAAAGTGAGCATTTCCTTCTGGCTACTTTGTATAGGTTTCTATGTAAGTACCGGTACTTCTGATTGGGCTGAGGCTGGAATTTAGCGAGTATTTGATGGACATATACTATGTGTCAGGAGCATTCACTCAGTATCATTATCTCATTTTTGACAGAGATGTTTGTCCAAGAATTGTGCAGCCCCATTTCCTCAATTTTAAATTTTCATTCAATTGATTTATTTATTACATTCCATCAACTCACAAAAACCAAATTGGGAAAGCCAGTAAAGTTATACATTTATGTAGTTCTATTATACATAATAGTCCACTGTTTTTTTTTTTTATGATCAATCACAATATCTAGGTGTATATATCAGATATATATAATGTCACACTGTTTAATTTAAAGGTAGTAAATAACACAAGCTGCAACATAATTTAGATTTGTTTACATAATATTTACTAAATTATACATAATTTGAATATGAATCAATACAGAAAAAATGACAAATGAAGTTTGTGTGAAACTGTTTTTAGTGTTAAATGTTCTGTTAAATTCCTCAGAAAAAAGAAACTCATAAAATGTTCTGTATACGGGATATTAAGTGGAGCTTGGCTAGATCTGTTTACTAGAATCTAATACAAAGGTGACTACAGGAAACTGTGGTAAAAGCCCTGACATTTCCTGTTTAGGCTAGTAAATTTCAACCACCAACCAGTTTTTTAGAAGATTCCTTTATAGTCTCAATAATTTATAACTGTATTTATATGTATATTTATTATTATGCCATTACTATGATTTCACTTTGGATAAAAGCATCTAAGTGAATAAAAGTAAAGATTTGGCATTTAAAGACGTTGATGACTGGAAGATGGTGCAGAATTTCAAAGCTTAACTATAGCAAGAGCTTCATAGTTTCATTAGTTTCCCTTTTATTGACAATGCAATTACTCACTGCATAATTTGAGGTGATGAAGACGACTCTCACCTTGTTGGTGCTTCTTTTGCTGCCTACAGCTTCGACAGGCACAGATGATGAAAACACTTAGCAGCAGCAGAAAGGCTCCTCCACCTGCTAAAATGCTCTCCATGAAATTGAATTTAGAGCCAGAAACTTCTGTATCAGGACCTGGGTCATAACCTGTATGACCTGTATATCAGAAACAAATGCCATGAAATCAATAACAAACAAGTGGATCATTAAAAACATCTACAGTATTTAAAAAAAAAAAAAGAATCCTAAAAGCTGTATTATGCATAATTATAAGTCAAAGTCAATTAAAGAAATAAAAACAACTTACACAGTACTGTAATACTCTCGCTTTGTTCATTGCTGACAGGATTGCCTACATTGCATGAGTATGTTTCATTCTTCTGTATCTGAGTAAATGTCAGGAACATTTGTGGGTTTGTCTCATTCTGGACGATTGTGTCTTCTATATACCAGGATAGGGTCAGATCTGTACGGTTTCCAGTGTCACAGGTGAGAGTAGCGTTCCTATCAGCATCACAGTCTAATGTCACAGTAGGTTTAGGAGCCTTTACTGTAGCAGAAACATGGTGGTTATTTCCTACTACTGGAACTACTATAGAAATAGTCTTATGTTGGTATTATTTGCATTTTATTGGAAGGGTACAAATATTTGTTATCTTACCATAAACCTGAATTTCCTCTTCTCCAGTACCAATCTCTGTACCATCATCATTAAAAACTTGGTATTTATATTTGCCGGTGTCCTTCAGACTAACACTTTTAAATGTTAATGATCCATCTTCTTCCTTAGATACACCTTCAGCCACTCTTTTGATTTTCCCAGCTTTCCAGAGAAGAACGGTGGTTTCACTGGTTACATGGTACCATTTTATTTCATTAGGTTTCTCATTGTTTTTCGTTATCAGCTTAATGGTGCAGGATGTTCCTTCTAGTAGTTCTTTTCCACATGTCTTTATTGAGACTGTAATACATAAAATGATATTAGTATTTAATGCAACTCATCAGGGTTCAAATGCTCATATGTGGTTTACTATGAAATATAAGCATAAAGATGGAGAATGAATATTTCTCAGTGTGGGTTTCTTTTAAAAAGTTGAAAAATTTAGAACATTTCTTTTTAGACACTAGTAACCTTAGACAAAACTATTCTAGTCACAATTAGTGACCACAAAAATGCTAGTTCATTTAATCACATTAACTCCTAAAACAACAGTATGGGGTAAGTTGGCAAAAATAGGGACCTGCATTAGACAGCATTTTACAGGCTTCTCATTTTCAACATTTAACAGGAAAACTATTACGTAACAAGAGGGTAACAAAAAAAATCAACCTAAATTATAGTTATTGCCAACAGAAATTAAAATACATATAAAATAAAAATAAAATGTGTAAAATTACAACACATATATGTATTCTGACATTTTAAAAAAAGAGACTGACATTTTACAAAAATGATTCTAATTTGAGTCAGTTTTGAGCTAGATGTTTGAAACCAACAGATCATTAAATTAGCATTTTGTTAAATAAGATTTTCAATTCACATACTGAAATATGGAGTTTTCCATAAGACAACTATAAAAATAAAGGTTTCCAAAAGAAAAGGAAAGACAAAAAAGAACTGGTTTGCCAAAGAATCTTTCAGTCAAAAGGATTAGTTTTTTTCACAATCAGGAACATCTAAAGAATCTTTTTCCGCTACATTTTTGTGGAATATAAAGGTTAAAGATGTTAACGATAGGTGACTTAAATAAAACAACCCAGCATGTTGGGTAAAACATTTAACCCAACTAGCTGGGTCAAAATAACACAGCATGTGTTCTGTCCAATGTTTACCCAGCATTGAGTTGCCAAATAACCCATGTTGGGTTGTTTTTATCCCAGCATTTTTTAGAGTGTACATTAAGTAAATTTTTAAATTAACTAAAATCAAATTGTAATTTGAAATCAAACTAGTAAATCAAACTGTAACTTTTGAGTTCAACACAAAATGTAAAATGCAGGGGAAAAGGAAGTTTCAGTTTCATGATTATTAAAATATCTACACACAAAATGAAATCATAACCTACCAGTGAGCGCGGCAAATCCACAGAGGAATAAAAATAAGAAACTGTATTTGCAGCTCATTGCTCTTCTGAATACAGCAAATGTTCAGAACCTTTTCACAGTCAGCTTAAGAAAATAGAAACAGTCTAATTTCCGATCACAAAAAAAAGAGAAAACAAAGTTTGCGATCGGGGAACTGGCAGTTAGAATCAATACTCTGGGACACAAAGCCAACTTCAAAGAACTACTGGCAATGAAAGCCAGCGATGCTGTGACCTCGCATCAGCTGCGTCTGGACCAAAAAGCCACACTTGAACACACCACACAGACTACAGCCGACTGCAAAAGAGCATGTGTGAGAACGCCTGCGTGTAAGGAATTAAATGTCTATATCTGCAGCTATCAATAGTCTATCCACCTTTTCCTCAACACGGAAGTAAGCCTATAGGCGAGACTTCCAATTCATTATTCGCTATAGAGACATAACGAAAAGAATAACAATATGCAGTGAACTATTTACACTACAAACCAGTGTGCTCATAATCAAGATAATACATTAAAATAATATGGTAAAACACGCCAATTTGCAATGTCAAGCAGCAAAACGAGCTGTTTTGTACAGCCAAAAATAGCTGGATGCGTATGAGACTGGAGGCCACACCCATAGAATCTGTGAGTGCACTTTCAGTCCTTGGACGGACCTTGTATTTCTATGGGTGGGAGTGCCCCAGAGCAAGTTTTCTGGTGTGCTGTCACAACACATGCTTCCAAGACTGGCTTGGGCGCTATATGCAAGGGCCGTGCAGCCTCCGAGGACCCTGGCTACACTGGAACAACTGCCTGGAGTTGCTGGCTGTGTCACCAGCCCCTGCCTGTTGAATCTCCATAAGTAGAGACTTTCTTTGTCAGGGGCAGGGCATAATCTGGCATCCATGCCCAGACCACTGGAACCTCCATTACCTTCTGACCCTGAAGTGATCCCCATGTCTGCGGCGCTTCAAATACCGGGAGTCGCTTTATGGTGTGTTTGGGCTGTGTACATTACCACCGATGTTCCAGAGCCAGTGACGTCAGCAGGAGCATTGCCAGAGGTGGCGGCTGAGGCTGCAGAACCTCCAGAAATGGCAGTGCCTACTTCAAATCCTCCAGAGGTGACGGCTGAGGCTCCAGAACCTCCAGAGGTGGCAGTGCCTGCTCCGGATTCTACAGAGGTGGTGGCATATGCTGCAGAACCTCCTGAAGCAACCTCTTTCACTTAGGCTCTGGTCATGGTAGTGGTGCCCATTTATGAACTCTTGTTCTGTCTGTCCTGTCACGGCTAAGGAGGCTGTGGAAGGGTCTTTTATGAACTCACCACTCCTGGGCAGAACCTGTGAGTCCTCCTCTCTACTTGAGAGCTAGGAACTTGCCCCTGGCAAGCATGCCACTGTCCTGAGTTGAGTTCTCAGCTCTCCAGGGCTCCGCTGGACAGCCATATTAGGGGATCAGGCCTTTCTTTGCTCTCCTTAGGCTGCTCTCATGGTAAGCTCAGTAGTGCTCCCTTTACTCCAGAGGGTCACCTATGAGCACACTGCTCCCTCCTGAGTGTTGAGTTCTCTGCTCCTCAGGACACCAGGTTGTTGGGCCCCTTTCTGCCTCCCTGATATGCTGCTCTTGTGGTTGAGCTTGTAGCACTCTCCTCACCCTAGAGCAGGGGTCACCAAACATATTCCTGGAGGGCTGGGGTCCTGCAGAGTTTAACTCCAACTCTCCTCAACACACCTGCCTGGAAGTTTCAAGTATACCTAGTAGGGATGCAACAATACAGTCCACGGTTCAATACATACCTCGGTTTTTAGCCACGGTTTTCGGTTCGGTTCTGATATCTTGCCACTTTTTTGGAAACAAATTAACAAAATACTCCCATAAACCTCTGTACACTGGAAAAAGCGTGGTTTAGTATGTATCTGCTTAATTTTTCTTTTGAGAGAGGTATTCGTTTTTCGAGTTTTACACAAAATAGAATGGGTTTCATTCACACTGGACGCCAGAGGGCGCCCTCGTGCAAAAAATCCACATATGCGTCAAAGAAGTAGCACTGATGACGTTCCATTCCAGCTTCTCTAATATGGATAAAGGCATCGCTATTGCTGTAACTGCATAAAAACAAGATATAACTTTAAACGTTTGAACGATAAAACGTAAAGATAATAAATACTTGTCTGCAATAATATACGGTTTATCTGTGTTCTTCAAGCCATCTTCTGTATTTCAAGTCAATGCTAACTGACATACATAGATATGAGTATAGAATTTATTGTCTGCCTCATTCTGTGATGAGAATCCACATCAGATCACACAAGGAAGTTATTTCAAACACTCGACTGATGTTGTAAATTAAAAACAAGTTATAATGTTTTTTATAACTTTTGTTTTTATAACTCTTTTGTTGGACAACAGGTTTAGAAAGGCTTATCATTGCATGTCATTAGAATGGAAGATGCTCTGGGTGTGTTGCTTTTTCAAATATAAGCGGGAAAGTGTTTCCTCATCTCAGCACGTGAAATTCCGGGCACGCATACAGCAAATTCCAAGAGAAATAAAACAAGTAAGTTAGTTAAATGCGAAACCGAAAAACTGCAATTCACAAGTGCATATTGAACCGTGGATGTCGTACCGAACGGTTCGATATTATATTGAGCATTGTGACATCTCTAATACCTAGTAAGACCTTGATTAGCTGGTTCAGGTGTGTTTGATTAGGGTTGGAGCTAAACTCTGCAGGGACCTGGATCTCCAGGACCAGGACCTGCTTCTTGAATGTGTCACAGTCACTAGGCCTGTCTAGGAAACAGCCGCAGTAACAGCGTAGCAGCAGTGATTCTAAAATCCATGTTATGGTAAGAGTATATGCTGAGCTTCTGTGCACTTTCTGAAATCCACATTGTGGTAAATGTACATGCTAAGCACTCTGCACACTTTTCTAAAATCCTTCATGGTATGGGTTACACGCTGCCAACCCGTACCCTTTCTCTGAGTTGGTTCAGGCCCTGGTATCACCTTGGGCTCCACATGTGACCTTTTTGATACTTCCCTGATTAATGTGTTGCTACTACTGTTGGGTATTGTTTGAATTTTTTCAATTCCGATTCTGCTCAGGCCTTTGGCCGAAGGGCATCCCAGGGGCAACTCCCATTATGTTAGTAGAGTTGGTCACGAGACACTGAAGCCTCTCCATGTTTCAGATGCAAGCTTCAGACGAAGAAGCGGATGACGTGTTCTCCCAGCACTCTTTTATACTGTAGGCCGTCGACAGCCTATGACATCACTACCAGTGCGACTGCACTGGTAGTGATATCACAGGCTGTCGACGGCCAGTGTTACTGACGTGTTTAGATGTATGCTTCAGACACCAATCGTGCTGTAGGTGTTCCCCCATAGTGACCGCTAGAGGACGCAGTGTCTCGTTCCCTTTTCAGGGAAACATGGTTACATACGTAACCTGAGACATTTAGTAGCAATAACATAACTCTATGTGTAACTGGATGTGTGTTTTTTTCACTCTTTTCCTAATTATTATGCCTTTTCACAATGAGATATTGTGTTTAATCTTTTGAAACATTTAAAATGCGTCATCTGTGCTTATCATCTGCTAAAAACATTCTAGCTTTTATGAATAATATGAACATGCTAAATATATGAATCTGCTGTTCCATGTAAATACTTCAAAGAGGGACGTCAAGAAGAGCGAGATCTGCACTGGCAACATTTTTGTGGTCACTTCTCATGCTGCCAACTTTCATGCATGCAGTATGAGACTCAAGAAACTGACATTTTTCTCACACTCTCACACCACACATCAATTTTCTCACCCCGTGAAAAGCACCCTCAGTTAAAACTGAAATAATACGATATTGGCAAAATGACGAAAGAGATGGTAAAGGCTCCAGTGCGTATGTGATTTTGCTTTTGTTTTTGTGATTTTGTTTTTGTAGCATTGAGAAATCACAAGCAGGACCCCTTGTGATTCACTTTCAGAATTGCAGTGATTGACATACTGTAGTGATAAGCAATCAACCAAAAATAATTTGTCAAAATTGATGTGCATTAAGCAATGTAAATGCAGACTATGATTAACTAAAAAATAGTAGAATTTTCGTATCAAAATATTTTTTAAATGTGATGTAAATGTAATGACTTGTAAATATGACAGTTCTCTCACTGTGCTTTGCCTTTCTTGTTGTGGTGAAAAGTTAGTTTTGCAGCACTGCAACAGTTAATTTACATTAATTTTACAATAAAAAGACAGTACCAGTCATCATGACGTTAACTACTAGGCATGTCCAGATGTCACAAAACTCTGCTGATAGGGCTTTTTCTCTTCTCTTCATTTTTTTTAACGAAATAACCCCAACTAAAACAGCCCCTACCTCGCACTCCAGGTTGAACTCAACAGTTGGCAGCCCTGTTGTAGATCATGGTACAGTAGCTAGTCTTTCTGAATAACAGACACACATTCATGTCAAACATGAAACATTTCCCATGAACGCGCCATACACAAGACAGCAGTTGCAGCCAACCAATAGCACTCAATGCTATGATTGCGGTTTTCAAACTTCCTCTATATTCTTTGTTCTTACACTCCATCTTGGGTGTGTAAAAGACATTGAACAAAACAGAAGAAAAGTGCTTTAAGATGTCCTGTGTGTAACAAAAATGCCTCTACGATGCTTGACGTTGGTCACCATCTGTGTTGTGCTCATCACCACAGAAGCTGTTTCAGGTTTTGTAATGTTTTCAGATTTTATCAAAGATGGCACAACATCTGTTTCTGTCAACCCTGAAGCAGTTTGGTTTTTAAAATATATTATAATATAACCTAATTATATATAGTAGTAAATGAATGAGTCTTTCTTGTTGAACGTTAACTAACACTCTCATATATTATCTATTAGGTGAAAACGTGAAGAAAGCAGTGGGTGATGAAGTTTCTTTTCATCCAGACATAACAGATTCTCTTGTCACCAGCATTATATGGAAACACAAAAACAGCAGTGGAGTTGTTGTCAAGACGATTGAATGGGATGATGAGGGTTTTAACATCCCGAATCAGAAATTCAAAAGCAACACAATTCTTGATGAGAAAACTGGACAAATCACTATAACTAATTTAACTGTCAAACATAGTGGCATTTATACCATTGACATCAACAATAAAGAGCAGGAACACAGATTCAGCTTGATTGTTATGGGTGAGTGGATGTTGATTGTGTAATTTAATATTATTACTCTAAAAACATAATATTTTTTATTATGACTTTACTTAACATATAATTTAGCTAGCAATTCTGTCAACTTTTTTTAACCAATATAGATTTTTTTTTCTTTTGTGTGTGAATTTGTTAATTGTAATTTTAAAATTACCATTACTGTCACAAAAGTTAGCAAGGTATTATCATGTGTTTTGAACAGTACCACATTGTTCTTTGACATACCATGAGTAATATGTTAATACCATGAGAAGTGGTAATCATTCTGTACCATGGTATATATTGTACTGAGTAGCTGCCACTGTATTGTGGCAGTACTACAGTGATGGTATCAGATTGTGATACTTGATATATACCATGGTTCTGAAGTAAATACTTTCAAGAAACCCATTGTACATGTCCCAGAAAACATGACAGAACAATGGTGCTTTTTGTAAGTTATGATTTGTATAAAAAATACTGATATTGCAGTTTACCATTTTTTTCACAGATCGGGTCCCTAAACCTGTGATAAACATAAAGAAGACTGAAGGTAACCCTGATATTGTGTATTTAATATGTGAGTACAGTGAAACGATCATCTGGAGGAATTCTACTGGAAAAATACTGATTGGCTCAAAGCACCATCCAGAAGGAGAGTTTATCACAGCTGAATTCACTGGAAATCCTGATAACTTCTACACATGCACTCTAGATAACGGTGTTAGTACTGAGACCAGTGAGCCGGTCTATGAGCGAGATCTATTTCAAGGTAAGACACTGATTTACTTAAACACTGTTTACCAAAGAGAAAAGTCACTGAGTCAGATTTTTTTTTTTAGCTGAGATGCTCTTTCATCTTTTTTTTTTCAAATCATTGTCATGCATTATGTTGTGGTGGTTCTTTGTGGTGGTGGTGATGGTGATCTAGTCTTGCATGTTTGGGCCAGACACTGACATTGAACATCTTCCATGAGCATACACAAGATAGCAGCAATAAATGCTGAGCACTTATTGAAAGACCAACCCCATGCCACATTTGTGGTTTCTGTTTTTGAACTTTTGTTGTTTGTAACAGACATAAACCAGATTAGTTTTAAATATCATTGTATGGACCCTTTCCACAAGCCTGTGATGACGCGTTTCAACGGTCATCATCATCATAAATCTTTTTATAGTTTGATTTTTAAAAATAAGTATGTACATTATAACACTATACTCTGTATTATATCACCTTTTCATCAAGTTACAAAAAAACTAGTTAACGCTACGCGAGGGTGTTTCTAATGCCGCGTCTTTGGGAGGGATCGTAAATTTGACATTGTTCTCTCTTCTGACTGCCGATATCAGTCTCTCTCAGTTTTATTTCTTTGAGTAAACATCGTGAAAACACTATCGTGTAGTTTTTCTTTTGCTATTTGAGCAAATGGGAATGCCAAAAATATATTTGTGGTACTGTGTCCATTCACTGCTCTCTGATTTTACTCAACTATGATGACTTCCGCTATGAGAAACCCGGTAATGTGAGAAGGGTCCATTGTCACACCCATGGACTGTTTTGTTGTGTTTTCCCTCCCCATGTGCTCCGTGTCCTAGTTTTTCCCCTGTCTAATTAGTCATTCGTCTCACCTGTTTTCCTTCCAATGCACTACTTGGGCAACTACTTCCGCGTTCTACTTGTTACGGCTCGGGAGTTTCCGGTTAGCGTTGAGCGCACCTACATACAGACAGTTTCTCATGAGAACACAGATTATTACTACATTTTAGGGCTGGCGTTTCTTTAAAAAAAAACAATTAATCATATTCTCTGCGTTAACATGAATCATATTCAACCTGCTGAAAGGTTACTAATATATTTCCCTTCCGTATGTGCATTCTGAATAATAAATAAATATATTTCCCCACTAACCTGCCGCATTCTCATGAACAGTATTTTTCTTTTACTGACCATATTTCATACCAGCTTCATATGTACAGTTTTAACTGAGTTTGACAAACACCCTTACAAAAATTAATGGCTTTACTATAGTAAAAGTGCCATGTTTTTCCCATTTTTCCCATTTGTATAACAACACTTTTACTACAAATAGCCTACTATCGTTGAACTATGGACAGTGTAGTAAAACCCGAGTTAATTTGTGGTTATATGGTTTAACTTCAATTGCAATTTTTGCTTTTAAGTGTAGTAAAACCATTTGTTTGTGTGCGTTGGTGCTCTTATTCCGAGTCCATACTGCTTATTCCATTATTTAAAATGGCTGAATGAATGTGCGGTAACTGCCTTATTTAACGATGTTAAACATTTAAAATAATTTTTAACAGTAACACGCTGACAGTGCGACTATTGAATATTCATATTTTGGCATTAGACTACATACAGTGAAATGATGACAGAATATGACACAGAATAGTGACTAACATATTTTTAAAGATTTATTTTTTGACATTTTGTGACTAACATATTTAATACAGATAAATAAAGATTCATTATGATCTTATTCATCAGATCTCACAAACTGCAGTGTCGCGATTAGGCCACTGTAGAGCACTGACACCCTGTGGTGAACAATCGTATGATTACCAACCACCGCTTTCTCAGATCAGTTTATGTTGGATTAAAACTTAAAGTTTCATTGAGTTTGTAAAATTCTGTACTCAGTAATCATCAGAATATGTCTTCTCCTGTCTCTGAAAGTTTCAGAATTTGAAATCATCCCGCAAAACCTTTTCATTAGGCATTTAAGTCAAGTAGATGATTACAGTGCATTGAAATGTACATAACCGGAAATAACTGAGCCGTAAGATTTCAAAACGGAAGTGCGTCATGAGGCTCAGGGCAAGTAGTCCATTTACCTGATTAACCCATGTATTTAAGTCCTGGTCCTTCTATTCTGTCTCTGTCGGGGTCTACTCATTGTTACGTGTGTCTTCTCAAGACTTCTCTTTGGATTTTCCCTTGTGTTTCTTGATTAAAGTACTTTTTACATTTACTCTGCATCTCCAGCATGTTCCTGAGGCAGCGTGCCGTGACAAGTATAGGCTAATTTAAAAAAAAAAAAAAAAAATTAAATTATCAAGTTTTTCAAACCTAATTCTCTCCGTTAAATGTGTGTGGTCTTGTATTTGTTTTAGCTTAACTTTTTTCTTTTGTTTTCATTAGATGTATGGGGATATGTCATTTTTTCAGTCAGCATGGTTTTTATCATCCTTTTCCTGTTTATACCACCTTGTCATGGTAAGACTACCATTGTGTTTTATCCTTTAAATAATTTTTAGTGTATCTCTTTCATCTGGGCTTATCAGTTGCTTAAATTCAAAACAAACATTTTTAAAAGGAAAGTTAGTTACCCTTTTTAACCTGTTTTACTTCCATAATGTCACATATTTTGGTAACATGAATAATCATGTACTAATTCCTTGATTAATACTTCAACAGGAACTGAAACAGTCTCTATAAGTAAGAATAATAAATATTTTTATGGCAGCGATAGATATTGGATGCTAAGTAAAAAATGGCATATTTTCTTACACTATGTTAAAATAGCAGGATTTTCTGCTCTTTATAATACTTCATGCCAATATACGCAAATATCTGCACCTCAGTATTATAGTACATTAACACAATATGCAGTAATTATGTATTGAGTGTAAATTATAGTTTTAATTCAATTTATTAAATGAGTGCTGCCCTATTGGGACAATAAGCCCTCTCTACACTTACCCTAACTGATACTTTATTTTCAGCTTTTCAATTATTTCCTTCATTTTTATTGAAAATAAATGCCTTCCCGATATGATATGAAATTTGAAAAAGGAGGAAAAAAAAGTTTGCCACAAGGCGGATTTGAACCCGGGTTGATCGCATGGAAAAAGAGTAGAACACACGGTTCACCCACTGTGCCACTGACAATAGCTTTTGCTAACAAGTCTGGCTATTTCCACTTAGTGTAAACAGACACTTCGTATTTTTGGCATTTTATAAGTTCTTATAGAAACTGAGTGATTTAGCTAACCCCTAAATGTTAGTTAATGCGTCAACAGTCAAACAGCAATATAACACGTAGTGAAAGGAGAAGTCTACTTCCAAAACAACAATTTACAAATAATTTACTCACCCCCTTGTCATCCAAGATGTTCATGTCTTTCTGTCTTCAGTCGTAAAGAAATTATGGTTTTTGAGGAAAACATCTCAGGATTCTTCTCCATATAATGGACTTCATTGGTGCCCCGATTTTGAACGTTCAAAATGTAGTTTAAATGCAGCTTCAAATGGCTCTAAACCATCCCAGGCGAGGAAGAAGTGATCATTTTTTTCGGAAAATAAAAATTTGTTTACCTTTTAAGCACAAAAGCTTGTGTAGCACAGGCTCTAACATGCGCGTTCACGATGTACTATTGAATCATGTCGAAAGGTCAAGCGGAACGTAGGCGGATCTACAGACCCAGTGTTTACAAAGCCAATGCGCAAAGACTAAGAAAGAGCAAGTAAGTCAAACGCTGTTTACAATCAAAAAGGTACAATGTGTCGGACGATTCTGAAGTTGTAGAAAAAAAATAAGATGGAGTTTTTTTTTTTAACCATACTCTACCTTTTTTAGCCGGAGTACACAGACAATGAACTTCGACGTGATTCGTAGTAGTGATGGGAAGTTCGGATCATTTTACCGACTCGGACCTTTGAGTCTCGTTCAGCAAAATGAACAAATCTTTTTTCGAGTCAT
>JAHKKF010537080.1:0-37742 GCA_019740295.1 Labeo calbasu
TTTTTTTTTTAAATCATACTGACCCCAAACTAAAATATGATAAATAGTTTGTTTTTGTGGAAACTGAGATATTTTGTAAGGATTATTTGATGAATAGAAAGTTCAAAAGAATAACATTTATTTGAAATGAAATTTAATTTTTTTTTTTTTATAAATGTCTTCAATGCTCTTTTTTTCTTCATTATTTATTTTTTAATTGGAGCTAATATAATATAATATAATATAATATAATGAGGGTTCCAAAAAAAAATCAAAATATTGAGAAAATCGCCTTTAAAGTTGTCCAAATGAAGTTCTTAGCAATGCATATTACTAATCAAAAATTAAATTTTGATATATTTACGGTAGGAAATTTACAACATATCTTCATGGAACATGATCTTTACTTAATATCCTAATGATTTTTGGCATAAAAGAAAAATCGATAATTTTGACCCATACAGTGTATTTTTGGCTATTGCTTTAAATATACCTGTGCTACTAAGACTGGTTTTGTGGTCCAGGCTCACATATAATATAATATATGTGTTACAATATAATGTAAATGTTCAAACTGTACAAATAAATCAGAATTGCATTACAACAAATTAAAATCATCAAAAATATGATGTAAAACAAAAACAGATAATTGGCTTTTTAGCATCATTACAGGTACCCGAGGACATTTGTCATTGGGAACACTGAATTATTTTGCTGTTACAATAAAATGTCAATACCAATTTACTACTTATTAAAATACAAAAATGAAAAATTATATTAAATAATTTTAATTAACAAAAAACATACATTGCAATAAAAAGCACAACTGCTTTTTACTGCAATAAAGCATTTTATTCAAAATATACTGTAAGTACTGGTAGTACTTACAGTATATTTTTAATAAAATGCTTTATTGCATAGAAAATGCCACCCTCATGTGAACATTATAGAGTTTATAATGCAAATGAATCACTAAATCACAGTTTTGAGTTTGAACCGATTCATGAAAATGAATTTATTTCACTCATGTACGCAGTGAGGAACCATTGCAAAAATAAAGTGCTATTAGACTTACAATGCTGCTCAAATGAATATTCTGTGAATATTTGATTTTTAATATCCACGTTACTGATGCTGAATTTCAATTATCCCTCTTTCTCTCTCTGTTTTACCTCAGGTTGGGTTGAAAAGGAGACATACTACTGAATTGTCAAATACTTCATTCATCAATTCTCCCTCATTCCCTCTCTCTTTCTTCATCTCTTTCTCTCTCTCTCTTTTTCTTCTACCCATTCCTCCCTCCACTATAACAACACCAATACAGAAACAACCATGTTACTCCTTCCTTTCACTATAAATATAAAAAATAAGAAGATGAGAGGACCAACCACAGAAGACGACGTCAAACCTCCTGTTTTTTTGTTTCTGCCCAAAGACTACAGCTGAATCTGCCAGTCTGATAGTAGTAAGGTTTACTAATACTGTTAAACACACTGTTAGCGTGTGCACGCGCACGGCTTTTGTAATGGATGTCACGCGTCACGTCTGTCCGAACCTAGCAGCCGCTGCATTTAGACTCCGTCACGGTCGACAGGGACTCCTGTACAAACACTGCCACGCTAGATTACTGTTACACATCCCTCTCCATCTTTACCGTCGAAAAATACAAATAACCTAATGATCAGAATTCATTTGGACTATCGCCCTCTGCTGGGGAAAAAGAGGAACGCAGGCTTCCTCACTCCTGTCTGTCTCTCTTCCTCAGCGTTTGTTTTCTGTCCATGTCGTTGTTGTTGTTTTTATTAATCATTCATAACTTTTTTGTTCGACCTTTTTTTGTAATGTTAGAAGTGTGTCTGAGAGCTGCTTGGTTTCATTTTTCTCAGACATGACAAAGCACACTGCCACCCTCTCTCTCTCTCTCTTTCTCTCTCTCTATCTCTCTCGCTCCTCCTCTCCCTCCCCTTTTATCCTGCACTCCCCCCTCCCTCCCTGCTCTTGCTCCTTCTGTCCGTCTGTCCGTCCCCGTCTGTTTGTCTGTTTGTGAACGATGTGAAGAAGCCGCCCTCCTCTATCCGCCCCCGTTTCCCCTCTTCCCCTGTTAAAAAAAAAAGAGAAAATACAATCTTTCTGTGTCCTAGGAAAAAGAGATTTCTCTCTGATTTCATTGTTTAAATAAGTGCAGAAAAAATGGAATAAAAGCAATGTACCATTATGTGAAACAACAGCAAAAAATGAAATAAAAAAGAAGGATCTCTCTTTTCTCAGCTTGGCGTCAGTTTGTTTTTGTGTCTGGCGAATGAAATATTTTGAAATCGAATGTATTTTGTGAAAATATCAAGTCTATTGCATTTTCAGGACACCTAAACATGTGTTCACACTTTTAATTTATACATATCAAGAAATCAATTTACAGAAGTGAATTTCGTGTTTTAGAATAGTTGAATGTCATCCAGACTGCATCCAGATGTCTTTTCTGGTTTGTAATTCACATTATTATCAGTGATTCTAATTATTTACCCATTTCTGTAAGGTAATGAGAATCATCCTGTCCAGACACAATGTTATTTAATTTAATTAAAACTATAATAATGTACAATTAATACTGATATAATACTGATATTATATAATACTTTACAATTCAAGTAAAATACATTGCAGCATGTTAATGTGAATTTGGGGTTAAGAAATTGGATTACATTTTATGAAAATAATTTGATAAAATAAACGGATGTTATTTTATTTATTTATTTAATTTTTGGTGGGTGAATATTAAATAAAATAAATAAATAAATAAATAAAAGTGTTAATGTGAATTTGGGGTTAAGAAATGGGATTAAATTTTATTAAAATATTTTGATAAAATAAACTGATTATTTTATTTTATTTTATTTATTTTATTTTTGGTGGTAAAATATGACTCAGGCATGTTATTGATAGGCTTTGTGTCATTCACAACAGTTAATTTGGATTCTATACTTTACAAAAAATAAATAATAATAATAATAATAATAAAAATAAAATTAAAATAAATAAAAATAATTTAAAAATAAATAAATTAAAATAAATGTTAATGTGAATTTGGGGTTAAGAAATGGGATTAAATGTTATGAAAATAATTTGAGAATTTTATTTTAGTCAGGTTATTGACAGGTTTTATATCATGCACAACAGTTAATTTGGATTCTGGTAAAATACTGATAAAATATGATACACTACTTTATGAAATAATAATAAAATAAAAATAAATAAATACATAAAAATACATGTTAATATGAATTTGAGGTTAAGAAATGGGATTACATTTTATGAAAATAATTTGATAAAATAAATGGATTAATGTTTATTTTATCATTTTATTTTATTTTATGGTGGGTGAAATATGACCCAAGCATGTTCTTAAAAGGCTTTGGATTCTGGTCAAATACTGATGTAATACTTTACAAATTATAAATAAATAAATAAATAAAATATGTTAATTTGAATTTGTGGTTAAGAAAGGGGATTAAATCTTATGTCATTTGGTAAATAAAATAATGGATTATTTTTAATTTAATTAAATTTTTTGGTGGGTGAAATATGACCCTGACACTGACAGGCTTTGTGTCATTCACACAGTTAATTGGGATTCTGGTAAAATACTGATCAAATACGATACAATAATTTACAAATAAAAAATAAATAAATAAAATAAAAATAAATGTTAGTGTGAATTTGGGGTTAGGAAATGGGTTTAAATTTTATGAAAGTTTTTTTTATTATTTAATATTTTTGTTGGGTGAAATATGACCCAGGCACGTTATTAACAGCCTTTGTGTTGTTCAGACAGTCAATTATTTTATTTTTTTTTTCAGTATGTTAATGAAAATTTGGGAAGTAAGAAATGTGATTTAATATTCTAAAAAGAATTGAATAAATAAAAATAAATTTACTTATTTATTTATTTTTGATATTTTTGGATATTTTGGAGGGTGAAATATGATATAGCCACATTTTTGATAGGTTTTGTGCGATTCAGCCAGTAAATTGTAGTCGGCTAATAAAAATATCACGACTACTCACTGCATTAACATGACCAGTGTGAGAACTTTTACCTCTGTAATGGCTTTTCTCTGAACTCTGCAAGTCTGTTAATGGTTTTACTATCATTAATTCACTCTTACCGGTTTATAACCTTCTTTCTCATAGCTTTTATGAGTTCTTCGCCGTGACATTTATAGAGGTGGCTTCTCCCAAAATCATATCATGACAATAATCAGGCTAAACACATCTCACTCCTTAATATTTTAGCAACATTCATCATTTTGAGGAAGCTGTTTTTCAATAACAGCAGGTGGTCATAAATTTAATTTGAGATTTTCCTGTAAATAAATAAATAAAATAAAATTGCTTTTCCACAGACGTATCACCTAGAGGTGTGGGTCACCCCGTTTAAAGACTGTCTGCACGCGCAGATAGAGACCAAGGGCCTATAACAGCTTATATATTTATACAAGCAGTTATATATATATACAGTTTGGGGTTTTATATGAAAGAGAAAGGAGGAGACGGGCTGCAGTAAAGTCTTTGATGAATTCCCTGGTTACATTCAGCCGCTGTTTCATTTTGATGATGAAGAGGGCTCACAAACACACACACACGCACACAAAACCACACCTCTAAAAACAGAATTACAAACATGCCTTGAAGCCAACTCTCCAAAATAACAGAAATATGTCTCCTCATTATGAAACACACACACATACACACGCGCTCCCCTTGTCAGCTGTCCTGCCTGCTTTAATCTTTCTGCTCAATGCAGACCCCCAATCTCTCTCTCTCTCTCTTTCTCTCTCCCCCTTTCCCCCTCTCCCTCTCTCGCTCCACTGTTCTGTGTGATAGAATATCGATCGCTCGCCTCGTCTCAGCAGAAAGGGGGAAGGGAGGGGGCAATGGTCAGATGTGCTCCAAGGTTGTCTCCTTGGCAACTGCCGGATAGGTCACAGGGTTGCCATGGCGCCTAGGTCGTCGGGGTCATCGAGAGGAGGAGGAGGGGTCACCGGGCTGACCAGTAATGTTTGGGTGATGAGTAATTGTGGACATGCTCTGTGTTTGGGTGGGTGAGTGCAGGTGGGGACGGCAGTCGTGTTCATTACGGCCATGTTTTGACTGATCTTTACTTCATACACACAATACGGACTATATATAGTTGCATATTCCATAAAATAGTGCTCTTTGCCTTGATAAAGCAGTCCAATTCAAATAAAGAGTTTGAGTTTTGTGTTTAAATCCTCTAATAATAGTATCAAGAATTGTGAGTTGCAACCAGTTGAGGTTGTTTAAATCAGCTTACGTTCTTCAAAAATACTTCGCTAATATGAGAATTTGAGGAACGATCGCAAAAAAATTGGCCATGGTTTTACTACGAATAAAACCTAAAACCCTGTTTTTAACCATTAAAACCATTACAAAATGGTTTCCTGTAGTGTGTTTTATGACATATTCCATTAACATTTAGTGGTTTTAACAAGCCACCAATAGAAGGCAAACAATTACCAGTAGAGACCAATAGGCACCACTACAGTTTCCATTAAAACCAATACAATTCCAATTATAACCAGTAAAACCATTACAAATTCTGTGATGGCTTCTATTGTTTTGCTTTTTCAGCCGGGAAAACATGGTTATTGTAGTTAAACCATGGAAACCACAAATTAACCATGGGTTTGCTGCACTAGCCATATCAGCTATGGTATTTGTAGTAATTGGTGAAATAGTAATACATTTTTACTGTAATAAAACCATTGTTCATTTTCGTTAAAGTATGATTACATATTCCACAAAACGATTCAAATAAACGGTTTAAGTTTTGTGTTTAAATCCTCTAACAAGAATATCAAGGACTCTAATCAGCTTTTGTTGTTCAAAACTATAACAATTTCAGGTACGAAGTACACAAAATACGGATAAAGTAAAACGGAAGTAGTTTCGCGTATATTTTTGTATATATTCTTTGGACCTACATGTGTTTAAACACCTTTTGAGATATACTTTTTATATTTAAATCTATAAAACATCATATATCGACACGAAAATCTCTTGAGCGGTTAACTGTTGCTATGGTTACCTTCTGAGGCGAACTGGACTTGTCCGTCAGCGTCAATGTACGTGCACTTTAACCAACTTAGTTTCACTTTTGTGCTTATTAATAATACTGAAATCTACTTTTAAGACACCTAAATATTTGTTTTTACGTTATGTTGGGCATTCAAACATTTATTTGCTCCGCAACGTTCACAAGCTATTGGGTGAGAGTGAGCGTTCATAATGTTGACCTTGCAGAGAACGATTCACACCGCAAGATGGCGACCAAACTCGCCAAATCATGTGATTTCTTGTTGTCTGGACGCCGAGCTGACGTTCAAGATTTGGTTCTGATGGTTTCCTCAGATCGAAGTTCATCATTTTATCCAGGTGATGTTGTTACACATTATGATTATGCACCTTTATATTTGCTTATCACACAAATACTGACAAGATTTAATTTTAAATGTTATTCCTATGGTATTCCAGTCAACAAGGAAATGGTCTTGTTGTTAGAAAATAAACTGTTGGTTAGGGTCTTGGATAATGAGTGTCTTTCCAGAATAAATACTGTTTAGATTTATATTTAGGCTCATATTACATAAAATGCTTGTTTACATGATGTCAGCAGACATTTTCTCTTCAAGACGACTCAAACTCGTCAAACGAGTCGGGTTCGGATAAATGTAGGACAAATGCTGACAAACAATTGAGCTTGTGTTTTGTAGCTTGTTTATAGATGGTCTAAGATGGTCATTGGTTAATTGAATAACCACCATTTTAAAAGTTAAGTTTAAACTGCTTGAAGCTGGTTAGTTAGTTAGTAAAAATGACAAGCTAGAAATTAATTGCCATGCTGCAAAACACAGCCACCGTCTTAGCTGTATTTCAGTCGTTTGTGAGTAGGGCTTTGGCCTAAAGATTCAGTAAGAAACCAATACACAAGACATTTTGATTATTCAGTATCAAGTTTTAAAGTGTTTTGTATGAAACCAAGGGTGTGTCTTCATGAAGATAGGTTAAAACATACCAAGGTGTATCTAAAGCTTTTAACCGGTCAGCTGCTCTGACATTTGATATTTGGCGTTTGTTCCAATGAGAAGCCAGGATAGAAATGGATGGAAAAATGTGGACTTGGACGAGCTGGAAGTCTTCGTGTTGAGGGGATTTAAGAGACCAGAAGCGGCTGATCGCGGTGACCAGACTGGGGTGTACGAGTCTGATGAAGGATTTTAGGTAATGGTTCTACGGGCCATTGGCAGCATTGCAGGCTAGGACCAGTGTCTTGGGTTTAATTCTTGCAGTTACTGGCAGTCAGTGTAGAGAGCTGAGCAAAGGCGGAAAATGAGAGAATTTCCAGAGGTTAAATACAAGTCGAGCGGCAGCATTTTGGATGCGCTCAAAGGACCGTGTAGCAGATACAGGTGGACCAGAAAGGACCTGAGGTGCAGTAGCCTATCTGTGATCGAATAATGCCTTGACAAGCACATGATTAAAGGCATGATTAGTGTTATTTAAGACTTTCAATTCCTTGCATTTTCTTTGTTGAGAGCTCTGAACCATAAAAAGTGGAATTAACCCCAATTCTACTGTATAATATATTTGGTACACAAATTTCTAAGGCTTCTAAATTATGAACATGATCAAAAAACTATGCTGTCGTCTGATTGATAGCTTTTTTTTTTTTTTAGCAAGTAAAAGGCCTTTTAGTACTATTATATATTTCTGTTCAGGACATGTGAAATCTTAAAAAAAACTGATTTTATAAAGTATATGTAAAACAACTTTAATTTTGTGTGTAATATTTCAAAATCACAGTTATTGGACTGAATTAACTTAGGTTGACTTGATTTCCATCTTTCTTTCTTTTTTATCAAATATCAAATGTGACCCAAGACCACAAAACCAGTCTTAATGGTCATAAATAAGCTGAATAAATAAGCTTTCAATTGATGTACGGTTTGTTAGGATATGACAATATTTGGCTGAGATGCAACTATTTGGAAATCTGGAATCTGAGGGTTGAAAAAAATCAAAATATTGAGAAAATCGCCTCTAAAGTTGTCAAAATGAAGTTCTTAGCAATGCATATTGCTAATCCAAAATTACGTTTTGATATATTTACAGTAGGAAATTTACAAAATATCTTCAAGGAACATGATCTTTACTTAACATCCTAATGATTTTTGGAATAAAAGAAAAATCCATAATTTTGACCCATACAATGTATTTTTGGCTATTGCTACAAATGTACCTGTCCTACTTACGACTATTTTTGTAGTCCAGGGTCACAAATATGATATACTAGGCTTGTGAGGAACGTTTGTTTGCACATCTCTCAATTATCATTGTATATGTTTTACCTCCCACAATAAAAATGAATGAGCTTTAATCATCAAACTAAGCATCTAAATATTAAGGCATATTATTGTGAGACATATAGAGTGACAAATGATATTTGTATGCATTTTGTCTAAGTAGTCTATACTGATAGAAAGTTCTCAATTTACATTATAAGCTATCAGAATTTAATCTTACTTTTTGGCCTTATTAATATTGATACGAGTTGAAGCGAGACTTGATTTTATCCATTGGAAAGTTGTTGCACATTTTGATGAAATATTACAAAGTGCACAAATAATTCTTGTATTAAAAATTTAACTATAATCAATTTTGAATTCATGATGACTATAAGAAGCCAACATTATATCTTATAGTACAGTGCAAGTTTCTTTAGAGTGCTAAAGACAAATCTAAGCCTGCACTTCTATTGTTATACATGCAAAGCTCATCCATTAAGTCATGTATGATGCATTTCAAATGTGCCAATGTCCATCAAGTGGAGTCCCACCTTCAATAACTCTCAGGCTCCCTCACAAATGTGCCCCTCTTCCCCATCAGTATCTACTCGGTCGTCATGGAAACAGCCAAGATGCTGGGTACAACAAGGGAAAGTGAGAGAAGGAGAGATGGAGGGTGAGGGACGCAGGAAAAAAAGTGTCTGAAGGGCGCTCACAGATTAAAGGTTGGTGGTGACAACTGTTTGCATCCCTGCTCGGGTTCAAGTTCGGGTCCTCGTGTTAATAACATTAAACATTTCATCTAGTTAACACTGCGTTTTTGCATAGTCCCGGACGAACCCCCAAATATACCGCTGTCGGTTGTTGTTCCTCGGGTTTCTCGCCATGTCACGCCCATTGATCTTCCACTTTCTCCTGATCTCTCTCTTTCTTTCTGGCTCACTCTTTCTCCCTGAAAGAGCCAGATGGGGTGAGCGTTTTTTATTCTCAGAGGCCCTCCTGCACGTGCCTCCTATTCAGAGCCTTAAAGCGTTTAATTCATGAGGGGTTTGATTCTACAGAGAAGGGGCCTCTACATCCCTCCCTCCGCCCGCGTTCTTTCGCCCCTCTCTCTTTCTCTGATCCACTCTTACACCGTCTTATTTCTTCCTCTGTTCGCCTCACTTTTTTCCCTCTCAGCTCCTTTATTCACTCCCCTCCTCTTTTTGACTGTTTCTTTCCTTCGTACATTTCTACATCTTTGTTGCCGTCCTGCATTCAGCCTCTTTTGCCATTTAGTGTTCAGAAGTAAATTTCTTAATATAAACATGTAAAAGTCAAAAATACAATACAAAAGATTTAAAATAATCAATCTGGTTTTACTAAATACATATGCAAACAATCTTTGGAAAAGAAATGTTACATTTTTTTTTCTTCATATAAATGCATAGAGTATATTCAGGATTGACCCTCCCGCTCTCTGATAATTACACATTGAGTTAGTGACCATTATCCTGTCAGGTGCCTGTTTGATAAAGCTGTGATAAACCTTTCTCCTGTCCTTGCTTTGCTCTCTCACTGTCTTTCTCTGTTCTTGAATTTCAGAGCTGGTTTTCTCCAAAAGCTTGGGATTCTGAGCTTCTTTTTAAGAATGAAATTTAGAAATTTGGAGCTGCTGGCTCCTGAAAACATTCCTTTTTCACACCACTGCGCTGGTCACAGATTTAAAAAAAAAAAAAAAAAAAAAAAAAAATTTAGGAATAGGAAGTTAGGTCTATTTTCAAAAACACAAATGTAATCATTCAAATGAGGCTTGAGATTTAAATTTACATTTATAGGAGAGGGCTTCAGCAAATTATTCAAGTGAGCTTGATTGTTTTGTTTTGATATTTTGTGCTTTATATTGAATATCTGTTCACATCAGTGACAGAAATGCACTTTATTTCCTCAGAAATAAAGGTGTGTACATATGCATATGCATGTTTTAATTATTTATGTTATGAATGTGCTTATGTAATTAGCATAATGTTCATTTCATTGTATGATTAATGTATTTATATCAAATGAAGGTTGTAACTACGACCGAAATGCAAAATCCGCTGTTAAAATGCACGTTTTCCCTCCATTTTGACGACCTCTCCACCTGTCGACGGGCCCCCGGTGGCCGAAACAGTGTGGTTATTTAGTGTCGTTGGGCTTTAATTGATATTAAATGTGGTCAATATTTATTCGCCTTCAGTTAACGCGAAAATAATAAGGCCTTATGTTCGCGACCGGTGTGTTCCCGGATAGAGAGGCCGATGCGCCGTCGAGTGGAAATCGATGAACACACTGAGTTAATTATGAGAAATCAATTAAAAGGATGGAATTGTGACTTTTATAAAGAGCGAACTGCCATCGGGATATCGACAGGTCGAGAGGGGAGCGAGAGACACTTCCTCCCGGCGCGCGCGCGTTTGAAGTCTCGAACGCGCGGCTGGTATCTCTCTATCTGGACTAGAGAGACGGAGAGTGAGACAGACAGACAGAGAAAGAGAGAGAGAGACGTGCTGACACCAACTACAAAGATGCAGCGAAAATCTTCCAGGCTTAAACTCCGTCTGTCTGTCTTCAGGAAGCTGTATTGGCAGCGTAAAAGGCTTTCACGATTAAACGTATTATTTAAGATGTAATTAAATGATTTATGTAGGGCTGTGCTTTTATGAAATATTAGAAAATTCAAAAACGGTGTGTATAGATATTATGATGCTTAATTTAATTAAAATGATCCAGTTTTATCTTTCTTCATCCTACGTAACCATAAGATATGCTTAACCTTTTTTCTCACCTTCTCATTCTTTCACTTTTCCTTTTGGCAACACCTACAGATTTGTTGAAGGGTTTCGAAGTAAAGTTAGTGTTAAGACATAATTTGAGGACTAAAACACGGGTATAAGATTGCTCTTACCCTTTTTAATTTTTTTAGAGACTAACTCTAGCTTTGCCGCTGTTGAACGAATATGAAATTTATCAATAAGACATTTCCGTTGCTTGTTTGCCAAAAGAAGAAACAACATTCACACACTCTCACACACATGTATGTATTTTTGTGTATATATATGTTAGAGCCCATTTATGTGTGTATGATTTTATGTGATTCTTAAGCTTTATCGTTATTCAGCAAATACGCAATATTTGCAATGCTCAAACTTTTCTTGTATTCACTTGTTTGTTTCAGAACGGAATAAATAGTTGTATGATTCTGTCTTAGCTTATATTTTAATGCTGGCCGATTATCCCAGTGTTTAATTTAATTTTTGCTGTAGGTCTTCTTTTATTAATTTACAGTATGTTGAGTCAACTTGGCTGCTGTGGAATTTCGTTTTAAGGAACTGGATCGTCGAATTTACAATTGAAATGAAGTTTATACATTACTCTTGCATTGCTTGAAATATATTTACTACGCTTATATGTGTGGTGTTGACGATATAACATTTTCATTTATTGCTAAATAGTAAAAAAATATAATATGGCAGCATTTGCATTTATGGTTTAATTATGCATTGGCATGTTTGCATTTTTGCATATTCAAAATGCAAACGTGCTATGCATAATACTTTAATGTAACGAACAGAATAAAATCCAGGATTTAAAATAAACGCAAATTTATGTAAAACGTGAATATTAATTTTAGCATCATAATGCATTTGACTTCAGTCGTCAAATTTCGATTAGGAACTAAAATATTCTTTAATACAGCGTATTTTTAAAAAAAACTAAAGGAACATTTAGATATTAGAGTTTAAAAATGCAAATATGCATTCACTGCATAAATGCATTCAAGTAGCAGACAAACGTGTCTGCGTCGGGTAACATTTGTAGTAATGCATGTTGATAATTTATGTTATGAATACATTTGTTTAATTTTAATGTTTATTTAGATTTATCATAAATGGACCCATATCAAATCACTAACTAAAAGTAAATCCATATTTGACACCTGAGGGTGCAGGTGTTGGTACAAACTCGAAATAGACGATGAGAAATCTGCAATGCTCAAGGATTTGATCGTTTTTTGTGGTGTCACATAGTGTTTTAGGATTTAAATATAGCAAATGTAATAATTTATTATAATGTGCATGCATGTGCTGCAAAATAAATTAATATTTTGATCATTATCTTAATTATTATTGTAAAACGCATGCGAAATTATTGCATAATAAATTACGTGATTAATACGTTTAAAATAATATTCACTTTTCCAGATATTTAACAAATATTAATATTGTAATATCGTTCGCATTTTATGATTAAATGGATTGATAGATCGTTGTGATTCTTATGTTTTTGTCATGAAAACTCGTTGTTTTCACTGATATTTTAGAAAATTTCGCTTACCTCGTCAAAAAGCTACAAAATAGTATCGATCTTTTAACTTAAACAACAACTTTTGGTCCAAAAGGCTTTGGACGATCAAAGCAAAAAAGGGAGAAAAAAACAACCCTGACATTAAAGCTAAAAAATACCATTTGTCCACACAATGTGCAAAGCTGTGCAAAGCCCATTAGCTCACGACCTCAGTGTCAAAGGGCAGCTGGTCAGTCTCCAGACGCGCCGGCCGCGAGAGCCCACATCGGCTTCTGTCGTTATTGCTCTATATTTCATTAGTGAAAAAGCACAAGCCCAGCGTACACATCAAAATAATATATAATATTACTAATCCATAGATGTAGAATTTATACTGGGATAATGTAAGTATCCAAACCTGTTCATAATTGATATGTATTTTTGAAGGAAATCTTAACCTAGACAACTTAAAATATTGTGCTGTTATATATTATTTTCTTATGCAGTTGTCAAATATAATAGAACTGCAAAAAATGCTTGAAAATAAAATGTACTATAAAATATTTACATAAAATAATGCATTTGTTAGATGTTAAATAATGATATTTCATGGTAGGATTTACTTTTAATTAACTTTGCAGACACATGCTGTGAAACAGTGTTTAAGTTGTAGTGGATGTCATGTTTGGTCTGTTTGTAATCAATAGCTTTGATTCTCTTGAGCTGATCATTGACTTTTTGATGTGCCATCATAAGGAGAGTCAGTGAGGTATTGACCTCCAGCATTGATGCTTTGCTTTGACTTTTCCAGTCTTCATTGTGTGCTTTTATTAGAGACCAACTCAAGTAAGTGTGTGTGTGCATGTACTTTGAGTTGCATTAAGGTTTTGCTGTATTACTTCAAACAATAATCTGAATAGATAAATCCAAAATAACAGTAACTAAATGGTTAATTTTTAAAAAGATTAAAGTATATTATTGTAGGTATGATGTATGTAGGTTTGAGAACATTTAGCCGTGTTGTACAGAATGAGTAAAATGATTTGATTGTTTTGCGACAAACACACATACGCATGCACACACACGCGTGCTCCGTGAGCTCTGTGCTGGTTGGCTGTCCAGGTGGTTAGAATGCGGGCAAGCGATCAAGTTGAGGGGTTGAAGGTCAATTTCATCCCAGACGAATGACCTCATTCGCTGGAGGCTGACCCCTGTGGTCAAACTGGTAAGGGGAGGAAAGAAAGAGATAAATAGAGAGAAAGAAAGAAGAAACGATTGGCATTGGGGCCGTCGCAATGTGATCGTCTTTTTGTGTGGTGTGCATTTTCATCGTTTTGGTCAGATTCTGCCACTGTCCTTTTAGATTAAGTAGATTTTCGCTCTCTGTCTATACGTCTCTCTCTCTCTCTTGCTCTCATGAATTAACACCTGACCTTGACCACTGACACTGAACCTAACCTTCAAGAGTGCCTAAACATCAACCCCCACGGCCCTAAAATACACACTCACACACACATTAAGAGAGGGAAGAGAGAAACAAACACAGATGTCTGATCTGAAGCCTGTGTGAGGATCTTAAGTAAATGTCACATCTAAATATTCTTGTTTATATATATATATATATATATATATATATATATACACACACATACATTTTGATAGCTTGTAATGTAAATCAAGATCTTTATATCAGTATAGACTACTTAGATAAAATGAGCACAAATATCATTTGTCACTCTATATGTCTCACAATAATATGCCTTAATATTTAGATGCTTTGTTGATCAAAGCTCATTCATTTTTTATTGTGGATAAAACATATAATGCAATACAATACAATACAATGATTATTGAGAGATGTGTACATAAACATTTCTCAGAAGTCTAATGTATCATATTTGTGACCCTGCACCACAAAACTAGTTGTAAGTAGCACGGGTATATTTACAACAATACATTGTATGGGTCAAAATGATGCCAAAAAATCACTAGGATATTAAGTAAAGATCATGTTCCATGAAGATATTTTTTATATTTCCTACCATAAATATATCAAAGCTTAATTGTTGAGTAGTAATATGCATTGCTAAGAACTTCATATGAACTACTTTAAAGGTGATTTTTTGTTGTTGCAATATTTAGATTTTTTTTGCACCCTCAGAATCTATATTTTCAAATAGTTGTATCAGATGATGTATAAATCTTAATTTCAAAAAATTGACCTTTATGGTTTTGTAGTCCAGGGTCACATATTAATATGAATTTTTATTTATGTATTTATTTTGAGAAAGCTGCAACAGATACGGTGTAGTTAGCTATTTATATTTTATATAACCAAAATATATCAATAAGAAATAGAGAGGTGTAGACACAAACGAGGAAATGCAAGGCCACAAAAGAATGAAAAAACGCCAACCGCAGTATTCTCCAGACTAAGTGTTTACACTCCTATAGGTTTTGTTACTTCTCCTCCCCCAAACAGCCCTCTCTTTCTCTTTCTTTCTCCATCTTCCTGCTTAATCCCTGCCTACTTCACCACATGTTTTCTAATCCCAAATATCAGAGGTATCCCCCCCTCGCCTTTGAGCCCCTAATGCTGAAACCTCCTTTGATACAACCTTCTTTGCTTCCTCTTCCCCTCGTCTTATCACTCACTCACACTCCCTGCGCTTGTCCTCTCGTGCCTTGTGCATTGTTTCTCTCGCTTCTTTCTCTTTTGTATTTAATATCCATTTTGTTTGTCCAGTGTACCTTTTTAAAGTCCCATTTAAATGCATTTTGAAATTTAAATAAAATGATAATGTCCGCAGTTATTTCCCATTTTTGCTGTATCTTCATGTCGATGGAATGTGAGAATATGTTTGTTCACATTGTCAAGTGTCATATCAATAGGTTAATAGGCATAGTGTCACATTCACTAAGTCGCTGATTAGTTGGCACTTCACCAATCCATACGCTAGTCAGGAGTCATAGACCCTTCTGCATTGATTTCCCCCCTTTGCCTTAAGAATGAGGTAGAGGTCGGCATGGGGTTCAGCTATTGATCGACCCCAAATCACAACCCACCCGCTCCGCGTCAACCTGTGCCGCCGTAGCTTTCATAGGGCGAGCCGACGGAGCTTCGCTTCGCTTCCGATTGGCTCGGTCAAGGTGCGTCTGTAATTGGGCCTCGTCTTGATTGACGGCTAGATTTACATGCTTACCCATGGATGAGCGCCCCTGTGTTCGGCCATCTGATGGGACCGTTGAACCAACTGCTTCGTTGGCGCATTAAAAACATGGCCGCTAACCTTTGACACCCTAATTTGCTTAGTCACCATTTAAAGTTGTGTGATGGTCCATTTAGGTTGGCCGTCGTCCATAATTGAGTCCTCTCGCCGGCACTCGTTCATTATTTGTGTCAAATAATTCCTCCCTTCCCGTCTCCCATCCGCTTTTTCCTGTCTTTTTCTTCTCCGCTGGATAATTACACGTCTGTTTTCGCCCTCAATTTTTCTTCATCTCCACCCGTTTCATTGACTCCATACATCCCGCTTCCCTCTATCAGTGTTTTCAGCTCTCCTTTTCTCTGCACTTCCTGATTCCCAGCTGTAATCTCATCGGCGTTGCTCCCCTCGTTCTCCTTTTTCCCCTCTCCCTCTCTCTCGTCTTCACTGTGTAAGCAAGAGAGTAGAGGTTGTTAAACATTTTTCTTCTCTCTTAATTGTTTTGACTTGTGCCATCGGCATCCCGATTAGGGCCCATTGATTTCCTAGTGCTAAGTGCATTGATTTCTACATTTCTTATTGATCTCGGTTCTAAATCTACCCACACACAGTCTCAATGCACAAGGCGAGACAGAGAGAGAGAAAAGAGAGAGGAGAGGAATCTGTGTCATTGTTAGACAAAAAAGGAGTTCGGAACTTATTGGAATGACCTGAAATGGATAGCTCATAAATGCTGAGTACTGTATTTTTAAGAAAATCTAAAGGAAATATTTAATTAATTAATAAATATTATAAATAAATCTCACAATATTTAATCATAATAAATATAGTGAAAAGCAATGTTTTATTAAATAATACATTTTTTTTTTTTAATTAATCACAAACAATTATTCACCCTCACACACTCTTTACCTTTTGCCTCCGCGTAGCCGCACACACTTACACACACGCTCGGCACCCTATAAAGATCACAGACGGGGTATTGGGGCTTTATCCTCTTCCGCTGTAACGGTGGATCACATATTCAGCAGGCCTCTGACGGGGCAAAATCAGCTCCCCCTCTCAAGCTAGTCTGCGCGCTACTGATAGCCCCTTCCATGTCATAGCATTAGGCCGCGGCAGGCCGCTGCGGGCGAGACACATCGCCAGCACTTTGGGGGTCGATGTCTTTTACCAGCACTGACTGCTGGATCTTCAGCCGCTGTCTCCCAAGTCTTTGATCGTGTTAAAACTAGCATAGCGTGGAACGACGGTCGAATCTGTATGAAATGGAAAAGACTTTTTGTGGTGGGTCCTGTAAAGGATGCATTAATAAAAAAAGAAATAAAAAATCTTGTTTGTGAATTTTAGCCGCCATAAGCAAATGTGTGAAATCGAAATATTGTAAGAGCGTTTGGCAAGCTATGCAAGAAAAGCTGCAAGCGGCCTAGACTGTATCTGAAATCAAAAAGGCCACTATTTGCCTTCATTAATTGAATATTTTATTCTTCTCCCTCCATCCTGAATGTTAAAGGTGCAATGATAGATCCATTAAACAAGAACTACAAATCACAACATTCCCTTGCATTGATGAGCAGACTATCTGTCAATAAGACAAGATCTCACGTCGATTGGTGATAAAGAGCAGACAACATTAGCACCGTGCAATTATTACCCAACTGCATGTGTGTTAAAAGAGAGCTACGGCACAGAGGATGGATTTGTATTAGGGGTATTGGCAGACTTGAGCTGGATATTGACAATATGTCAGCACTGATCATTAGATCAGCTGAAGAGAGAAAGTGCGCGAGTCCATGCTTGAATCACTTCTAACTCCGTCGTTCAGGAGTTGAGTAGACGTTGGGTGACGCATAGAAAAAGCTGATTGTGTTTAGGTCTTTTAATTGTTATACATGCGTAACATCCACGAAGCTTATAGAAAAGTACATTATGTTCTGTATGTGGTTGTAGTTTTGTACCCGTCTGTGTTTTTGAGAAGGAATGATGTTGTATACAATAGTGAGAATGTGTCCTAGCTGCGGTATTAGCTGCTTGTTACAGCAAGAGGGGGTGTTGATATAATTGTAAGCTGGTATTGATTGGGGCGCCTTGTTATTGATGAGAGAGAATTTAATTCAACCAACGCATTTGTCAACATGACATTGCCATTTAACGATGAACTCTTTCACTATCGCTGTCTGCTTCACCCACCCAGACACACAGGAGGAAGTTTCTTTTTATGTGTGCACTGGGTAATGATTATTTCTATTGACCGCACAGTTCTTTATTTTATTTTAGCTTTTTGGTATCATAATAAGAGCATAAATAATGATAATAATGCCAACAGTAATATTAATACATGTCAAGGAATTGTGCATAATGTGACTTTATTTAGCTTGCACTTCATACATTGTAGCAGGTGCTCAGCTATTTTAACTACAGTGTCTTGCATGATACATTTGCAGTATTTTGTGCATTTGATATGATCCCTCTTTTTTTAATGATGACATGTCAATCATAATGCCTGTAGTGGATTATGAGGTGACCATTGAATGTAACCAAATGGAAATGTCATATTTGGAAACTGTGTTTCAGTCTGCTCACCTTTCTTCCTTCTCCGCGCTATAGACGCGCAAAACACACTATATTCTACAAGAAATAATTGCTTTTGTCTGGAAGGAGTTTGGATGGGGGGGTTCGCAACGCGTGCCCTTTCAGGCGAGGGGGATTCGTGAAGGACAACTTGTCGCTTCTTTTTTTTTTTTTTTCTTCCGTTCCCCCCTCTCGCTCGTTGGACACGCGGATGTCATCTGTCAAATGGAGGGGGTGCTTGGGGACAATAAAGCTCAAGGAACCATTGTGAGTCTGTTGTGTTGCAGTAAAATTTTTTTTTTTTTTTTTTTTTTTTTACAAATAAAATATTCGTGTGTGTTCAGCTTTATATGTTTATAGCATGTTTCAGATCAGTTAAGTAAGTCTTTTTCTTATGATAATTAAATATGTTTTCTTATACGCTGGCCAATAATCGATCCATATCACCTCGGATATAGTAGAATAGATAGACGGATAGATAGAGAGAGACAGGAAGATTGGGGCGAATGTGAGTTGGGGTGAGGATGGTGGGGGGATCAGGCGCTGAGCTTTCGATTTTTCCCGTATTGACTGCGATGTTTAGCGTATAGATTTTTCTATTTAAAAAATCTATGTCGGCAATAATCTGGAGTGTAAGTGCGCAGCATAGATTGTAGCTTTATTACTGACAGCATTCAGTGTGTCGGAAAGAGGGAATGAAAGGTAGAATGGGAGAGAGAGAGAGAGAGATACCCTAGTCTAGCAATAGACCAAATGAAACTTTTGTGAGGTAGCGATAATCGGGTTTCTGTTTGTTGCTTAATCACGGCATAATCCGCAACGTTAAATAATCACCATAACATATCAAAGGCTTCTCCGTGGGCTGGTTGCTTATATCTGCCGTATCTTTTCCACATACATATACCTGAATGTAGATGAGGATATAATCACCTGATGTAAGCCACTCGGTGAATGTGTGTAAGCCTATCGATCAGCGGCCCACCGCGATCATCAGAGTCATCATAATGAAGAGTAATCAGGCGATCAATACGCAGGATAGCTTGCCTTATATGGGATTAGTAAAAAAAGGGAAGGGGAGAGGGGGAGGTATGGATGGAGGGAGAGAAAGGGGGGCGGGGGAAGTATAGCGGCTGCTCCTCTCGTTTCAGTGTTGCTTTCGTACCGGGAGGCGGACAGAGCTCGCAAGCTACCGGGGTTCCCAGATAACGGGACTATCGTAACGGACACACACGCACACACAGACGGATGGTGGTGGGACAGAGCCAAAGAGCTGAATTCCGCTTAACGGGTACCGTGTTGTTTTCTTTTCGTTCAGTTTTCACATTTCGCGCACAAGCAGTGTTGCTCCTTAATTTCTTTATCGATTGATTGCGTTTTAATTACCGGCTAGTGAGTGGAAGCGAAGGGGGACCGTATCGAGCCGCTGCGTAGCCTTATACGTGCGTGTTATTTAAATATACTAAGCGATTCTGTTATATTTTATACAAAAATTAAAATGCTGCTTGAAATGCATGCAATGTGCGCGAGATAAACCACACAGTAGGAGAGCTAGAAACCAAATAGTGAAACCAAATATTCCTGTTTAAACCGTTTTAAAGCCAGCAGCTGCGACTTGATTGTAATGAACCAAATAGTTTTTGTACTAAAGTGAACACGATTCGAGATTTGTTTAAAAAGCGAAACCAAAGTGGAACCGGATCGCGACGCGCGCAAGGCCATTGTGACGTTTACCGGCCGCACACCTGGTCTAGCGCGGGATACGCAAAAACCCAGGAAACGTTATGACAGTTAGGACGACAAGTGACTTTTGAATTTCAAAAAGTCACCGGTTCAACCAACGGTTCCGACATTTGAAAGCGGAGGTCTAACGGTCTGTTAGTCTAATTTGAATGTTAGTTTAACGGATTTTCAGCCAAGCAGTTGTTAGAAAGACAAAACAAACGTTTAAAAAACTTAAATATCAATTTGGACCGCTTGATAGATCCCGACTATCCGTCTGTGTGTCAAGTCCGAGATAGAGTATCCCTGAGGAAAAAAAGTAATGACTTAGAGGCACAATACCAAATATGTAAAGATACCTTGAGAAATTTACTTAGGTTACACATTTTAAACCAAATACAAACTTTAACCAAAAAGAAAAAAAGAAACAACCTCAAAACACAGTCTACTTGACAAAAGCAACCAAAGAAAAAGAAACTCAAGACAAGCGCCAAATACAAGAGACCATAGAAGAAAAGCCCAGACGACAACGGATCATGTTTGTTCCCTTGCCGGTGCCGTTGGTGTTTCAGAGAACCGCTCCTGATTTCAGCGCCTGGCGACTCAAGTCTCCGCTGCCTCTGCGCTCCGGTAACTCCGGTAAGATACCTTTACCTACTTCTGGTTAATGTCAGTAACAGCTTTTCAGTTTTTCTTTCCTCACCACTGAAAAGAGAGAAAAAAGCTAAACGTGGAGCCGAAACACCTGTTCAGCTCTAGACAACTGTCTAAATTAAATCCGTATTTTGGTATTTCTTACAAAATGCGTTCAGATCCTTTTGGTTCCGTTTGTGTATGTATATTTATGTTTTTTTTTTTTTTTTTTAAATGTGCCACTTTGAGTGTGCATTAATGAAGGCTGTTTGAGTTGAAAAGACGTCTGCCCATAATTGCCCTTGTTTGAATGGTTCGTCTCGGCCTCTTTTGGCTTCTTTCATCCTTCTGTCCTCCCCGTATCTGCTTCTCCATCTGCCGTCTGACTCTCTTCTCACGACCGGTTCAGGGAATATTCATGGTAATTTATCGATTCCGCCGAGATCGATACACGCAGACAGCGGGGAAAAAAGACGGAGCGAGTGTGTGAATTTAACGACAAGTTTGAGAATGATGAGACTGAATGTCACTTTATTTGTTGATGTTTTTGTCGATTTTAAGTGCTTTTACTCTAGGCGTAAATAACGTAATTAGCTTTATTTAATTTAAAATTACACTCATCAATACCTGACTGTCATTTAGCGAAGAAGATATTACTAAAGCTTTGAAATGGCAGAGAACTTTTTTTTTTAGTCAGGACTTCATAATAGACTTTGCGTAGTTGTATTCGTGTTACAAATAAACAACGTAAGTGGAGCTGCTTGTATCTGAATTAACTTAGTATTGCAAAATTATTATAGGGCATAGTAATTAATTGTGTTTGCATGAAAAGTGTAACATGACTCTAATAATAAGTGTTACCAAAAATGCTTCTTGTCGGTTTGAAAGGAAAGGAAATCGTATTTTTACTTGTATAAGCAGTGTTGGTTCTGAAGTACTGCATTAGTGAGGGGGCGGGGGCGCGCAATGTGTGCGCGCAACGTCTGGCGTTCAACGAAGCGGAAATTTTCCAACCAGCAGATGGATTAAACGTATGCGCCACTTACAGATCATGTGTTACCTTAAACAAATACATCAGCACACAAGGACCAAAATGTAAATAAGGAAATTAAAAACTTCGCGTTGACACCAATGTTTTGAACCCTAGCTATTTCATATAAGAGCTAAATACTAAAAAGTGGATACAGACGCCATATTTATTTTTTTATTAATAAAAACGAGACTGAGGGACACAACAGTACGCTCATAAGGTTATGCCTATATAAGTAAAGTTTAATTTTCGCATCACCTGTTTTCCAGAGTTTTGTGGATTTTTTTTTTTTCGTTGTTGCATCCGCAGAACGATTGGCGGAAAAGTTAAAAATGAAACGACCAGTTAAACAGACTTAACGGCCTCTTTTTTCATTCACAAAAAGTAAATATGGCGTCTGCCTGAATAAGGTTTATACCTCAAGAAATGAGAGCAAGAGTCTTTAATTACTTACTGGCGCCTAAGTGAGCAAAGAGCCAGACGTTAAGCTTTCATCAGCTGCACCATATAATGGGCCCACATGGTGATGTGCTTTCTTGAAATGCAGGTAGTGTTAAAATTGGATTGGCCTGCTTGTTTGGTTGGGATTTGTCTTTTAGGTCAGAAGTGAACTGGAGGATATTGAGGGTGGAAAAGAGAGGGGACAGTGTCATTTCTGAAAATGACATTGATTCTTAAATTTACATTTAAAAAAACAATGTTAAAAACAAATAAATGGCGAGCCCAAAAAATGACTGTGAACAATTAATTGTACGGCACGCTCATTTTGAGCTCTTTTTTATTGATGGATGCATTATTGATTATGCGTGTACTTGAGTTCAGTGTTTGCTGATACTTGTGTTTGTTTTGTCTGTTCTGTGTGGTTATTAACGTTTTTAAGGCCTAGTGATGAAATAACATTACTTGATGTGTCCCATTCTGTATTTTCTTATATTTAAACTGGCTGGGAAAAAAACAATGAGCTGAATGTATTTGGCGTTTGGCTGCCGCTAGGTTTTAAGACTTTAACCTTTTCGGCTTTTAAAATTATGCCAAAGGTTAAACCTTTCGCTTCTTTGATAATATAAGACTCAAAATGGACACCAGGCGCCACAGCTGACATTAAATGCTGCGGAGGTCAGAGTGACAAACAGAGCAGCCAGTAAGGATCTTTATGTTGGGTGAGGGAAACTACATTTATGTTCAACCTTATTTACAGATTATAGACACTATCGAGGGCATTGGTTCAAAGTTTTTACTAGGTTTTTTCTTGGCGATGACCATGAAGATATCTAACAGTTTTTACCCTGTGTGTTTACTGTAGAATCTTGGCGTCAGGCAGATTGGAATAGTCTGCACACTATATTTATAATGTAGCTTTGAGTGCTGCTGGGAAGCATTTATTTTCTAGCAAATCCTGCCCTGTTACTGATGCATCAGCATTCATTTGAGCAAATCGCAATAGTGTCTTTAAATGGCTAATTTGACAACCTGCACATAATTTTATGTATTAGATATTTTACACATTTTCATCACATTATGTAACACACTCTCAGAAAAAAACGCTACACAAACCACCAAAATATTGGATCTGTGATGTCAGCTAAGCTTCGGTTAAATGTAGCTAATAAGACCAATGCCCTCAATATCTATTAGTAGTAGCTCTCACTATACATCTATATTCATATTGGCTGTATGAGATGTGCAGTTCGGCCCAAAAGTCTGAGATAACAAATACAAAATAAATAAATGTAAATGTAAATATTATCTACTATTCTGTTCAAAATATAAGAAATTCATAATGTTGGTCATGGTAACTGGTGGAGTCCATGCAAGCTCAAGTACATAACATATGAAATGCTAAAACAATTAATTTGGTGCTCAAATTATCCTGATATTATAATTTGTAATACAAATTGGAAAACATTTTCACTCGTTCTCTCAAACTTCTCCGTTGTATTATGTGTTTTTAGCTCTAGGGAGCGAATGCTTATAGAGATGCTTAACAGGTCCACCATTATTTTTAGGCCTTATTTCCCTGGTGCTGTGATTAGGAACCGCATTGTTGTATTTGTGCAGTCTCTAAACCCCTTTCAGGGTCGCTTTTATGGAATAATAGTTTTTTTGTCTTACACAATATATATTTCCACAGCCTAATCACTGCGGCGAAACCACAAAATAGTTTTATGCTGCTCTTTAGGAGAATACAGAGTGTGCTTGAGGTTAAAGGTCAAATGCGATGAGGTCTGTCTGCGCAGGCGAGCTGTGTTTACACTGATACAAATTTACAGTTTGATGCGCCGCAAAGTGTTTTAACCTCAAACAGGTATTGATTAAGGAAGATCAGCCCTGCCGTCCGCAGCCAGAGAGCGCGAGTGTGTATGTATGTGTGTGTGTGTGTGTGTATATAGATCGGATTTGAGCGGGAACGTCGGCGAGTCCCAGTGCTAACGTGATTGCGAATGA
This sequence comes from Labeo calbasu, assembly GCA_019740295.1. Classification (NCBI taxonomy): domain Eukaryota; kingdom Metazoa; phylum Chordata; class Actinopteri; order Cypriniformes; family Cyprinidae; genus Labeo; species Labeo calbasu. Next base: position 24,252 of record JAHKKF010537080.1, read on the forward strand.
CAAAATGTCCACCCGGGTTTGTTAGGGACATAATGGGGAATCAATAGACACAACAGAGATGTCAATACAACATGCTTTATTGCATTAAACCACCTCTCTCTTCCCTATCCCGACACCTAGGCTTACCCTCCACACACGCAAACGCGCCAACACACACACATCTACCGGTTTGCGTCTTTTTTTTTTTTTTCTTTTTTGATGTTGCACTTACAGGAAACTGAAATCATTTGAAGTACTGCACTCATTGCACTAAGTATCTCTGAACACATACACACACGCGCATTAAGCCAAACGCACTCACAGGCGCACGAGAGTTCCCTGCTGAGAGCCTACCTTTCCGATCGGAGCCATCTCTGTCCCTCCATCCATCTCTCTCTCTCTCTTGAGTATCCATGGAGACATTCATAGGCCATTAAGCAGATGGTAATAAAGGGATGTAGGTAAACACTCTCTCCCCTGCGCCGGCCCTCACCTCTGCGATGGAGACCACCATCAAGACCACTGCCGACTAAATGGACCTCATTCGGACTCCAATACCCCATATCTGACAGGGCCAAGTGGTTTTTTTCCGTGCTCTGGTGTGTGTTTGCTTTACCTGGTGTGTAGGTGAGGACGTATGCGTAATGATCGCTGGAGGGACAGTGTGTTGGCCGATTTCTGATAGCTCTTAACACACTGAGCGCTATTATGGCCCAACCGTGTGAAATGGGATCCGGTGGTCATATTGTACAGACGGAGCAAGACATCGCAATCTCTCTTTTTCTCTCGATGGACCTTTATCAGACTCATAAACCAAATTACACGCTACGGCCATGTTAATACACTCTCGCTGGTCAACTGTGACCAGTGGCTTTATGTTTCCATGCCTCTCTTGTTGGAAAACCAGTTCACGCAAGTTTGAAAAAAAAAAAAAAAACTTAAAATTTAAGTTACACTTACTGTGTCGTTCCAACCCGTATGACTTTATTTTTTTGTGAAACGCAAAAAGAGAAGTTTTGAAGAGCGTTCACGCTGCTTTTTCCATACGATAATAGTAGAAACCATTCCAAATACACTGTAAAAAGAAAAATAATTTGTATGCCTTAAAATTTATGTTCAGTCAACTCAAATGAGTTTAGTCAATTTGAAATGTTAAGTTGTACTAAGTGACAATTTAGATATTTGAGTTGACTAAACTAACAATTTAGTTAAACTTAAAAGCTGTGTTACCCAGCTGCCTTAAAATTTTGCGTTGAATCAACTCAAATATCTAAGTTGTCACTTAGTACAACTGAACATTTCAAGTTGACTAAACATTTGTGAGTTGACTGAACTTAATATTTCAAGGCAGCGGGGTAACAAATTATTTTAAGTTGACTCAACAAATTGCTTTTTACAGTGAACAGAAGTGCCACAAAAGATTCATAGATGTTTCATGACTTCTAAAACCACATGATAGGTTAATGTGAGGAACAAAAAAAATCTATCTATCTATCTATCTATCTATCTATCTATCTATCTATCTATCTATCTATCTATCTAAAGGTTCCTTATTGGCATTGATGTTCCATGAAGAACCTTTAAGGTCCATGGAAACTTCAGAAACTTTCATAGTCAAAAAAGGTTAGAATATTTAAATGTTCTACGCATTACACGTTTGATTGGCGAGAACTATTTGAAAATCTGGAAGCTGAGGGTGCAAAAAAATTAAAATATTGAGAAATGGCCTTTAAAATTTTCCAAATGAAGTTTTTAGCAATGCATATTACTAATCAAAAATTAAGTTTTGATATATTTACGGTAACAAATTTACAAATTATCTTCATAAAACATGATCTTTACTTAATATCGTAATGATGTTTGGCATAAAAGAAAAACTGAACATTTTGCTCCATACAATGTATTTTTGGCTAATGCTGCAAATATACCCGTGCTACTTAAGATTGGTTTTGTGGTCCAGGGTCATAAATATATTAAACTTTGTGTATGAAGGCATACTTGTCTGAACTCTTTTCATAATCCAATGCAAATACATTGGGGTCGACACAGAAAATGTGTCATTTGTTTTCCATTTGGACATGGATTTTGAACATATTCTAACAATTAAATATAATGGCATAAACCAGTAGAAATCTTTAAGGTTCTGCAATATTTCTATGCACATTAAGTATGTATAGTGCTTGCAATGCAGTGCTCATGCATTTGCACCTGTGCTCTTGCATAAAGTATGTTTCTGGCCTAAGGTGGTCAGGTTGGTTTGTTGTTGGACTAGGGTGGTCCACCAGCCCAAATAAGCATGACCAATTTGGTTCACCCAGTTGAATAACTAGCTTAGACCAGTTAGAAACCCCAAAAGCTTAATTTCTCAATCTGTCCATCACCCTTTCAGTCTTACATTAGTTGTGTACTAGCTTGTACACAAATATCAAATGCATTTGCCTTAAATCCAGATTGTAACTCTCTCCTTCTTTCTCCGGAAGCGGCGTGTGAATAGCCGTAGGGCTCGTCATTGAGGTCAGGGTCTTACCGGGTCTTAATTAAGCTCAGGAATTAGATTTCACCACACATGCACACATATTTACCCATTTAAAACCACATGCATTTACACCCATGCACGATATCTTGTGGCATCCAGCTTTCTCTCTCCACCTCACTGTCATTCTCACTTTTGGAGCCCTTATCAAAGGAAACCCTGTTCTTTTGAAGGAAAAGAGTCAGGGTTCACACATTTTATTATGGGGAGAAAGAGACCGTAGCCCTCTGGTCAGCTGTGCGCCATGTAGAACAGAAACTGTTGGCTGTTGAGTGGAAGAAAGAATAAATGCGTTAGATGAAGACCAAGAGTGTAAAGAGGAGCGTAAAACAATCAGCTACACATTCACATTGATTTTTAATTTCAACTTGCTTGAATTAATATTCGCTTTAAACTTTTATCGACCGGTCCAGTCTCAGCGTGCAGGTTTCAGAGTGCGGACGCATGTCTTTCACAAGTATCTACATTCGACCGGCCGCCCGTGATGTGGCCATTTAAGTAATAACTTGGACTTGTAACAAGCAGAGCTTGTTTGATTGAATTTGTCCCCCTCCCCTGCATTTCATATCAGCTCCTGAACCGAGAGTGTCCCATTTTTTGGGCGTGTTTTTCACCACCCAGTTTAATTTGATGGACAAGCTGTATGAAAATGAGCACGTGCGTCTATCTTTGTGTGTGTTTGGACCTCAGGGACGTGCTGCCCTTCCCCATGGCTGTGTAGTGGTTACAGTTGGGTTCGAAGGGAGAAATTTAATATCCCTCCACAATGTATACACAATGAAGGGGGTATTGCAACAATGGTGCGGAATAAGCGGGAGGAAGAGAGAGAGGGAGGCAGGCGTGAGCGGCAGCTTTTAATAAATCTGAGTGCTTTTGCGCTTAAATCTTCTCAAAGTAACCGCATCTTTACCCTACACCCCCCTCCTCCGAACACACAATGCGAACATGTACTCTTTCACACTTTTGACAGTGCATGTGGCCAAATGAATTTACAGAAAGTCATTCAGCCCACATATTCATGAAAAAATTGCTGATGGACTCTTGAATGTCAAACTTCGTCAATAGCAAACATCTGTACGTTTTTTTTTGCTTAAAACGATTGAAAAATCAACACATGCGAGCGTGTCCAAAGGAATGCTAAGAGCTATTCCCACACATACTCATTGTTAGGTCAAGGTACTTGTTTATGTTTTTACACAAGGACAAGTGCCCAAGTTCAACATTTCATTTTCTTGTTTTTTTGTTGTACATCCACTTATTCTTTTATTTCATTCTTTCATAGTCTTTTCATTTCTTTGATCCTGAAATGAAATCAATCTACCGTCTTACAACCATCTTTCTTTTCCCTTCTCCCTTTAACTCTTTATTTGTCGTTCTGCTTTTCTGCTATTCCTTTCTGTATTCGCTAAATACGATGCAGAACTGAGGTCTACCAAATCTTCCAACCCTGAACCTACACTGAACCTATCCTTTTTTCCAGGATTATTTGATGAGTAGAAAGTTCAAAAGAAGAGCTTTTATTTGAAATAGAAATCTTTTGTAACATTATAATTGTCTTTACACTCACTTTTGATCAATTTTAAGTGTACTTACTGAATAAGTAATCACTGCTTTAAAAATAAAACTTTTGAATGACAGTGCACAGACTAACATTTCGAAATTGTGCAGATGGAATCTGCCTACTTCAAAAAGAATTACTAACTCTATTGCAGATATTGTGTTCAATGATATAGAAATCAAACCAACCGTATATTCATTTTCTACCACTTTTTGTAGGCTTTTACTTTAGCAAATATTGATATATATGATTAATTTGATCCAAATGTGATTTGACTTAAAAAATCAAACAAATCACTTGATAGCCGTGTATAGAAAGCAATTTCCAATCTCCTAATGCACTTCTGTGTTTACTCATGATGACACTTCTGATTTGTGTATGTATGAATAATATGTATTTGTTAAGAATAACTAGGTCAGGTGACCCCCCCATCACTTCTGCTCCTCCCTACGTCTATCCATCTTCCCCTGTTCCATATGCAGGATGAATATGGTGAGTATACGTGGCGGTCAGCTGCATAATTTTATAAAGAAATCCCGCTCTGATTACCCAAGAGGGTAACCACGAGAACGGTGCAGTTGGTGCGGGGTGTGGTTTACCTGACAGGCCGCCCGGCTAATCCCGCAGATAAGATAAATAGCTAGCGTAGCTCCGACCGTAAGTGGACTTGACCTCCGCCGGCACGGCAGCGGTGCATGTTTTAAGATAATGAGGGAGTTGTGACATGCACTCGTGCGCGCGTGCTGCGTCTATATTTAGAAGGAGATTTGTTATCGTTTTCTTTGAGTCGTAACGTACGGCCAACAAAGGAAATCTCCAGTCGCATTAGCGTATTCAAAAGAGCCCGCGCGCATACGTGAACTTGTAGAGCGGCTCTTGAAAAGGAGACTCTTGTCGGGGCGGCTGTGTATTCAAATTTCTCTTTTTAGAGACCTTGAAAGGAATCCGAATGTCTCAACTGGTTCAAAAACACCCTCAAAAGGATGCGCTGCGAGTGTGAAAGACGCTCTTTTCTGCGTGTGGCTAAAGAGACACCCCCGATTGGAGTGTGTTCACCAGTTGTCCATTCAGCCGTGCACTCTGACCCCTCTCGCCTCCCTTTGTCTGCGTCGGGGCAGTGGGGGTTGACAAGTTGACCCTTGACCCTCGCCTCAGCCCTACCCCTCCTCCGCCCCTCTCTCGTGCCCCCTTCTATTCACATGCAGCCACTCATCATCCCCCCTCTACTCTTTTTCATCTCGCCCCGTCTTTCTAAAAGCACCGTTTTCTTATTGACTCTCCCGCCGTCTCAAGTTCAAGGCCTCGCGGGCCGCTTGTATTGAGGCGGGAACCTCTGCCTAGTGTCTTAATGCACCATGTGCTTGGATTGCAAACAACATTATGATGTGCATCAAAAGTGGCTCCAAAATTTGGAGACTTCATTGGCATCAATGCTTCCATGAAGAACCTTTTAAGGTTCCAAAAAGGAACAACGGCATTAAAAAAACATTTTTGGTTTCTCAAAAGAACCATTTTCTCTTAGTGTGAGGAACATTTTAGAAATCTACACCCACACTTTCAAGCCAACTTTGGGTCAGATATGGATGAACACAACTTTTGGGTTAAAAATGTAATGTAAAAATTTAACCCATCAGCTAGGTCCAGTTCATATTTGACCCAGCATTTGAAATAACCCAGCATTTTTTTGTGTAAAGAATCTTTTTCCACTTTAAAGAACTTCTTGTGGAATGCAAACTTTCCATAGATTTTAAACATTCTTTACGGAACCATCAATGCCAATAAAGAACCTTTTTTAAATTACTTTTAAGAATTCCAAAAAAGGCACTTTATAGTGAAAAAAGGTTCTTTAGATTATTACAATTTTCCTCAAACTAAGAAACAAAATTGTTCTTTTAGGAACTGTTCACTGAAAGGTTTTTTGAGGAACCCAGAACGTTGTTTGCAATAGATCTTTGAGATTGCCTCCAAATTTACATCCAAGTAAATCAGCTGTGGTTGGTTTGATGTGTTTATTTTATTCATAGTTGATGAAAGTGCATAATGATGAGCAAAGGCACCATTCTTGTAGTATATGTGATGTTTTTTGTGCTTTTGGTGACGTGTCCATTATAAATGTTTGTGTGAAGTTCTTGTAGATGATCTTGACTTACACTTTAATGTGTTTCGAAAGTGTTTGACTACAATTAGCACCATTAGCACTTGCAAGATTAATCAAAAACACACAAAGACAACTGCAAACCGAAATGAACTAATATTATGACATGCACCAAAAATATCTCCAAAATTTGGACTTTGCAGTAGATCTTTAAGAATGCCTCCAAATTTACCTCCAAAATTCAAAAAAGTCAGCTGTTGTTGTTTTGAATAAAATGACTGGTTTGCTTATTTTAACCAGAGTTGATGAAAGTTCTCAATGATTAACACATGCACAATTATTGAGGTGCATGCACGTTTTCTGCATTTTTGGTGGCATGTCCATTAGAAGTGTTTGAGTGATGTTCCAGTATTTTTTTTAAATGCATTTTGGAATTGTTTGACCAGCAGCACTTGCAGGATTAATCAAAACACACAATAACAACAGCAAACCTGAATGAACCAAAAATACCTCCAAAATGTGGAGATATTAGACATTCTATAATGTCACTTGCAATAGATTTTTGAGATTGCCTCCAAATTTATATCCATGTTAATCAATTATGGTTGGTTTGAATATGATGACGTATTTATTTTAAGTTCATAATGATTGACAAAGGCAAAATTCTTGTGGTACATGTGATGTTTTGTGTGTTTTTGGTGACATATCCATTATAAACGTTTGTGTAAAGTTCCTGTAGATTCACACTTTGACCACATTTTGAATGTTCATTATGAGCCCAGTAGCACTTGCAAGGTTAATCAAAATGCACACAGACAACAGGCAAACCGAAATGAACCAATATTATGACATGCACCAAAAATGTCTCCAAAATTTGGATATATTGGACTTTGCAGTCCAGTGCCTCCAAATTTACCTCCAAAATCCAAAATAAACTGGCTTGAATATAATGACTTGTTTGCTTATTTTAACCAGAGTTGATGAAAATTCTCAATGATTAACAAATGCACAATTATTGAGGTGCAAGCAAATTTTTATGCACTTTTGGTGGCATGTTTGAGTGACATTTCAATTGCATTTTGGATTTTTTTTTTTTTTTTTACCACAATTTTGGTTGGTTTTTATGAGTCCAGCAGCACTAGCAAGATTAATCAAAACACACAATAACAACGGCAAACCTAAATGAACCAAAAATGCCTCAAATGTGGAGATATTAGACATTCTATAATATCATTTGCAGTAGATTTTTGAGTTTGCCTCCAAAGTTATATCCAAGTAAATCAACTGTGGTTGGTATGAATATGATGATGTGTGTTTATTTTAAGTTCATAATGATAAACAAAGGCAAAATTTTTGTAGTACATGTGATGTTTTGTGTGTTTTTGGTGATGTATCCATTATAAATGTTTGTTTGAAGTTCCTCTATATTTTCTTGACATATGCATTGATGTGTTTCAGTATGTGAGTCCAGTAACACAAGATTAATCAAAACCCACAATGACAACAGCAAACCTAAATGAACCAGTGTTATTGACATGCACCAAAACTTTTTCCAAAATTTGGATATATTGCAATAGATTTGTAAGAGTGCCTCAATTTCCCTCCAAAATCCAAGAAAATCAACTGTTGTTTGTTTAAATATAATGACTTGTTTGCTTATTTTAACCATGGTTGATGAAAGTTGTCATTGATTAACAAATGCACAATTATTGAGGTGCATATTGCATTTTTTTTGGCATATCCATTATAAGCGTTCGTGCAATGTTCCATTAAAGTTTTTCTGTATATTTTGGAAGTGTTTGACCACAATTTCGTTGTTTATTATGAGTCCAGCAGCACTTGTAAGATTAATCAAAACGTACAATAACAACAGCAAGCCTAAATGAACCAACATTTTCACTTGCACCAAAAGTGCCTCCAAAATTTGAAGATATTAGACATTGTATAATGTAATTTGCAATATATTGCAGTAAATCACCTGTGGTTGCTTTGAATATAATGACCTGTGTCGCTTTCTTTAACCACAGCTAATGAAAGTTCACAATAACAAATAAATGCACAACTCCTGCACTCTGAGAAGTAAAGGTTTATTGGCATTGATGCTTCTATGAAGAACCTTAAACATCCATGGAACCTTTCAAATGCAGAAAAGGTTATTTATAGTGAAAAAAGGTTCTTTACATGTTGTTGTTTTTTTAAAATGTTCTTCAAAATGGTTCATTTAAGAACCAGAAAGGGTTGTTCTATGGCATCACTGTAAAACACCCCTCTGAAGCCTTTATTTTTAAGAGTGTGTATTGCATATAACGTTTTTGTGATTTTTCTATGCATATTGATGCACTTAAAAAGTGTTTGACCTCGATTTCAAATGTCCATTATGAGTCTGGCTCCTCTCACTTGATCAATCAAAGCATGCAAGAATAACTGCAAACTTGAATGAACCAACATTATGATGTGCACAAAAAGTGCCTCCAAAATACAGAGATCTTGCATAGGCGTTTGCAATGTTTGAGACTGCCTTTCAAATTTTTCTCCAATGTCCAAGTAAATCAACTGTGGTTGGTTAGAATATAATAACCTGTGTTGCATAATCTAACCAGTGTTCTCAGTGATTCTTGTGGTATGTGTGATGTTTTATGCGTTTTTGAATGCATCCATTATGAGTGTTTGTGTGACGTTCTGTAGAGTTTCTTGACACGCGTATTGATGCGTTTCGAAAGTGTTTGACCTCAATTTCAAATCCTCGTTATGAGTCCGGCAGCTTTCGCAAGATTAATCAAAACACGCAGGAATAACAGCAAACCTGAATGAACCGCAAAACACTTGGCTGTTAGTAAATACCACAATACACAGCAAATGACCTTTCGCATGTCACAGAAGCACAGGCTGTGGAAACATGCGAAAGAAACACTCCGTTGTGTCATTATTAGCAGACATGCATTCACATGTTCTCCCTCTGTGTGGTTCAATACGGTGCGAGAGGTGGAGGTGAGTGACGCGTGAATCGTCGAATCACAAAGAGACACATGTAAAGGGTGAGAGTGAATCAAAAACATTTTAACGTGAGCTCAAGGAATGTTTTTGTGCACGGAACGATTTTGTGCGTAATGTCCTTTCTTTGGATGGTGTAATTGAATGATTATCAGAGTGGCCTTAGAGTTGAGGACTGAAAATAGAAAAGAGGGAAAGATTGAGATCGAGACAAAACGAACAAGACAGAATTTGTCATATTTCACACAAACTAGTTCTTAATGTGGTATCACAAGTCGCTGAGCTGTAGAAAAGACTGAAATCTCAAGGACATGATATATATTTTTTAGTATTGCTATGTCAGTGTAAATCACACAAATGTGCAGTCTTTAGAGTTTTTGGTGTACTCTGTTAAACTTCATTAAAATATTTTACTGAACATTGTTAAAAATGTGCTTGACGTTAGTGGACTCTCTGAATGCTCTGCTATGGACGATGATAATAGTTTATTGTGTAGCTGTAAAAGGAAATGAAACATTACTGTGTACGTACAATCTGTAGATGCAGTTTTTAAGACCCCTCTTTTTAACACACATACGAACTCGCATACACACACACCAACTGCGCTTTCTGTCCTAAAAGCCCCTTTTTACTCCCTCAATTTTGTCCATTTCTCGTCCATCCTCTCGGCTTTTATATTAGAAGGCGGTGAGAAACCACATACAGAAAATAACACAAAAAGATGTGCTTGTCAGAATTATGAGCCGCATGTGTCTTACCTTGAAGATTTTTTTCCTCACTCCTTTATTTATCTGTCGGAAATTACACAGATGACAATTAGGTGTAAATGCTGGTAAATTGGAGGATGTGGTCACTCACCGTACGGCTTTGCCGCTGTAGAAATGGTATATTGCACGTGTCATTTTTCACTGCTGGAATTATTAAAACATTTGTCACTCTGACGGAGTGCTGGGAAATTTGTTCTATCTATCTTCGTTGTGCTTTAATGTTATTTCAGCGACAAACACGTGGCGATGACCATACGGTCATTAGCAGGGAGTCAATATTTAAGTAATGCTGAATGCAAGAGCGTTTCCAGTCTAATTATTATTTAAACGCTAATGAGTTGTCAAGTTGTCATATGGCATAGTATATGTGACTCAGGACCATGAAAACAGTCACAAGGGTCAATTTTTTTTAAACTGAGATGTATACATCATCTGAAAGTTGAATAAATAAGCTTTCCATTGATGTATGGTTTGTTAGGATAGGACAACATTTGGTCGAGATGCAAAAAATCTGGAATCTGAGGGTGCAAAAAATCTAAATATTGAGAAAATCGCCTTTAAAGTTGTCCACATGAAGTTCTTAGCAATGCATATTATTAATCAGAAATTAAGTTTGGATATATTAATGCTAGGACATTTACAAAAAATCTTCATGGAACATCATCTTTACTTAATATCCTAATCAATCTGGCATAAAAGCAAAACTGATAATTTTGACCCATACAGTGTATTTTTGGCTATTGCTACAAATATACCCGTGCTACTTAAGACTGGTTTTGTGGTCCAGGGTCACATATATCATGTAAAAATGCATACAGCCTGTTTACTAATATATTGTATTTAATTAAAGCTACCTGTAACTTTTATTATATTAATAGCAGAGACTAAAAGTTTGGGGGTCAGTAGAAATGTTTTTAGTCTCTTATGGTCACCAAGACCGCATTTATTTGATCAGAAGTGCAGTATAAACAGCAATAATGTGAAATATTATTATTATTATTTAAAATAACTGTTTTCTAATTAAATATATTTTAAAATTAAATTTATTTCAGTGATGCAAAGCGGATTTTTTTTTTTTTTAGCATCATTACTCCAGTCTTAAGTGTCAGATGCTGATTTGTTGCTCAATAAACATTTGTTATTATTAAAATTGTAAAAACAGTTGTGTTACTTAGTGTTTTTGTGGAAACCATAATGTTGATTTTTTTTTTTTTATTTATGTATTTTTTTTAAATCTGATTTGTATGAATTATGGATTCTTCAGAGTTCAAAAGCATGGTATTTATTTGAAATATAAATCTTTTGTCACATTATAAATGTCTTTACTGTCACTTTTTATCAATGTAATCCATCTTTCCAAAAAAAAAAAAAAAAAAGCTGACCCCAAACTTTTGAACTTTAGTTTTGTTTAACTGGACATTTTTAAAAAAAATATGAAATTAATTTTCTTTTCTATTTTTTTTTTTTTTTTGGAGAAGCTCTTAATTAACATGCATTTGTTTCATAAATAATAAACATTTAGTCAGGCATTGCTGACTATTAATTTAATTAATTACAGTAACACAAGGTTGTATAAAGTCAGATATGGTATTGATGAAGAGCGTCCAGAGAGGTTGTTGCGTGTTTCCATCCGTATCGTTCGCGCAATGAGAAGGCTAGTTAACAGGAAGGGGGGAGGTGAACGTCCAGGGTTCGGAAATGAGAAATGACCCAACGCCACACCACCAACCCCTCCACCTCTCCCCTCCCTGACTGTCCCATCCCCCTCTCCTTTATCCTTCCCCCAGGAAAGAACGCAGCAGAGGGATGGGTCAGAAGAAGAAGGGGTGGAAAAAAAGGTGGATGGGGGGTATAACAGAGAGAGAGAGAGAGGGAAAGAGAGAGAGAGAGACAGAAAGCATTAAAATTCATGGCCTTTTTTATTTTCCCCACTGAAAATCAATACCGTCTACTATGGATGAGGTGAACAGTGGACAACAGTGGTTGTGGGCAGGGGCGGATGGGAGGGGGGTGTTGGGAGGGTAGATAGATGGATGATGGTTGGGGGGGGTGGATAGGATAGGTTGTTGTTCATTAAGTGTAAGCTGCAGTGGTAGGGACCCTCAGTAAGGGCTATTGTCCAACGACAGTGACATAAGGAAAGAGGACGATGGGCCAAAGAAGGACCATTGAACGGGCAGGCACAAATGGAACACACACGACTCCTCATGATTCCGAACTACTCTTACAGATTGATGGAACCATAGTAATATTGATATTGGGATACTGGGTATTACCGTCATGGAAGGGCTAGGGAAAATCTGAGATTTAAAACCTGGAAAAGAGCAATGCAAAAATAATAATAATGATAAAAAAGATCTTATGAAAAAAAGGAAAAGAAGTCATCATTTACTCACCCTCATGTCATTTCAAATCTGTTTGCATTTCCTTTTTTTGTGAAGGACAAAAGAAAGCATTTTGAAAAATGTCTCAGTGCTTTGTATGGACAAAAACAGTTCTTACATTCTTTAAAATACAATTTTTTTATGTTCCACAGAAGAATGTAATTCATACAGGTTTGGAATGACATGAGAGTGAATAAATGATGAAAGAATTGTCGTTTTAATATTTCTAATATTTCTAATTTCTAAGGTCAAATATGTACATTTGTGAGTGTACACTTTTGTGCAGACAAATTTGAATCAGTGTGAGCATCTGCAAACCACAAAATTTGAATCACTCTAAACTGAGTGATTATGAAGCACATTTGTGACCATCAGATGCTTAAAATCAAATTGGAATAACTGCAAGCTTTGCAAGTGATTTGAATCACTGTGACGTTGAATCAAATATGAACATTAAAACATTAGTGACCATGTGATGTTCAAACACAAATTTGAGTCACTGCAAGCTTTGAATCGAATCTTAAACACTGCAAGCATCAAAATTAATCTGAATCACTTCAACTTGGAATCAAATTTGAATTAAAAAATAAATAATGTGAATGACTCCAACCTTCTAATTGACTTTGACTTTCACTGCAGACCTCTAGACAAATCTGAATCACTCTACACCCCTTATTGTATATAAAGTACATTTGTGATCATCAGATGTTCAAAATCAAATTTGAATCACTGCAAGCTTTGAATCGATTTCTTATCAATGCTAGCATTAAACTGAATTTGAATCACTGTAACTTTGAATCAAATTTGAATGAGTTGAAGATCCAAAATAAATTTGAATCATTTTAATCTTTTAATTAATTTTGCATGCATGCAAACCTAAAAGGATATGAATCACTCTAAACTCCTTATTCAATTCAAACTTAAATTTGAATCACTGTAAGCTTTGAATCGAATCCTAAACAGTGCAAGCATCAAAATGAATCTGAATCACTGCAACTTTGAATCAAATTTGAATAGCTGCAAGATTGGAAAAAAGGTTTTCAACCTTTTAATTGAATTTAAAGCACATTTGTGACACTTAAAATCAGATCTGGATCACTGCAAGTTTTGTATTGAATTTGAACACATTTGTGATGTTAAAATTAAATTTGAATCATTGCAAGCTTTGAACTTGATTCTAATCA